>JAKGSA010000938.1:0-60767 GCA_033558755.1 Philaethria dido | reverse complement strand
TTTCCTCGCTCTGGCGCCAAGGCAAAGTGCGGCTTTGAGTTCCGCTACTCAGCACGCAATGCCTCAATTCGACGGAAATGTTAGAAAGATAACGGAGTGTCTTAACACTAGGTTCTCATGTTTCTTCTGCCTACCCTACTATGTGCGGGACATAGCGTGAAGCTAAAAAATAAATAAGACTCGAATCAAATAAATTGACCACCATATCATTAGCTGCCAACATTATTATGTTCAACTCTCCAATCTCACATACAATTTTATAATCGTTAACTATATAATAGATAAATACGTTAACCGCGAAATATTTCACGGTACGTGCCGGATTTAGTTTTCCATTCGCTACTTTCAGACGTAAAATATGTGTTCAAAATAAACTGGGACGTATGTTGTCAGTAAATCCGCTTTAGTCGTAACGAACTTTATAATTTTGGTTTTCACGCTGTCAGGCGCTCGCGCCAGGCATCGTAGATAGTGTTAGTTACTAATTTTAATATTAACCGGATATTTTTGTTTATTTTAGGTTTTTTTCTTAACTTCACGATGTAACCCACATATAGCAGGGTAGGCAGCGGGAACCAGAGAACCTAGTGTTAAGACACTCCGTTCTCTTTCAACAATTCCGTTCCCATTTCCATTCAATTTTAGGTGTAAATAATATTATAAGGTAATTCGGAAGAGCGGCGAACGGAGTGTCTTGACACTAGATTCTCTGACTACCTCGCTACCTTTATCCCGCAGATAAAGCGTGAAGCTGTTTTTGCTTTTATATTTGGAATTTGTAGTCGTGGTGTATATAATATCCGGTTGTAAAAGTTACTGTGGCTTCGATTTCCATTTGTGGGAGTAAATATTTAATTTATTTATATTTTCCCGGTCAAGTAAGTCATTGTGACATTGAATTCCTTGTAAGCTTCAAGCTATTTCTCGTTTAAAATATGTAGAGTATAACGAGAGAACAAGTCTCAAGACAATGGCGCATTCCGCACAAATTCGATAGATTACGGATCTCAACGCCGCCGTTTGTCTTACTAGAACAATTAAATTAATATAACTTAAAATTGGATAAGGTTTTTATTTAGTAAACTATATTATTTTCCCTATGAAGAACTATCATTTAGTTTGCACTTTGCAAATACCACAAAATGTCCAAATTCTATTACATTGATGACACCATCGTGGCATAGCTGGACATTGTCTAACTGTAAACGCAATTAATTGTGGATTCGATCCCCACTCGGGGAAATGGTAATATTTAAATCATTTTCATTTCCCGCTCTGGTTCGACAAAGCGCGACGTTAAATTCCAATTCCAGAACGACTATGGTCAGAAAGTGGAGAATAAAGTGTTTCAATACTGGGTTCTCTCTTCCTACCCTGCTATGCAATAATAAAGCGTGAAGCTAAAAAAAACAACTATACTATTATAATAATGACTTCATAAATATTTCAAAAACAACAAAAGATGTTTACGAATTCACATTTTAATTTACAATTAATTTAGCGTTGTTGAGGAAAATTTTATTCGTAAGGCAAATTACGTTCAGGATTTACATCAGCACCGGCTGCTAGTAAAACATCACTTGGTCCACATAATAATATCTGTTTTTGTGAATTTTAGTATTATTTCTTTACTTTTAATGTTTAGTTTCATTGTACTTTTTAATACATTTTTGAAATGAAAATTTTAACGCCTGTCGTGGCGCAGAGGCACAAGCGTGCGACTATAAACGTGACAGGTAATGGGTTCGATTTTCATTTCCTGGGTTTGGTAACAAAGGCAAAGTGCGGCGTTGAGTTCCGCAACTCAGCACATAATGCCTCAATCCGGCGGAAAGTGGGGGACCGGAATTGTTGAAAGAGAACGGAGTGTCTTAACACTAGGTTCTCAGGTTCCCTCTGCCTACCCTGCTATATGCGGGATACAGCGTGAAGCAAAAGAAAAAAAATCAAAAATCATTTAGCGGCGTTGCACAACGCCGCTAAATGATTGATGCTGCTTTTTGTGATGCATAAAAAAATTTAAGCTCGCGTCAGCACAGGTGACCTGATCGAAAATTCGTAAGAATTTCTTATTCTTAGAAATATAATCAAATCATAAAAGTGTTTTGGTGATGGTTTGCAAGGGTTTTTACGTAATAGTTTCAATGTAATTGATCAATCGAGAAGATTTCTCGATTAACTGTTGATCTCTTTTGACTTTTTGTTGCGTTTGAATCTTCCACCTGTGCGTTTAATCTGCCATGATAAAGTTTTCACTTCTGCCGACACTCCCGGAATGCAACCCGCTTTACGCTCCTTTTTATGTTACATACATACATAACTTATATATCGCTGTATCCTGTATATAGCACGGTAGGCAGAGGGAACCTAGTGTTAAGACACTCCGTTCCTCACTTTCCGCCGAATTGAGGCATTGCGTGCTGAGTGGCGGAACTCAACGCTGCGCTTTGTCTTGTTACCAAGCCCAAGAAATAAAAAATTCCTTTACCTGGAGTGGGAATCAAACCCAGAACCTGTCACGTTTACAGCCGCACGCTTGTGCCTCTGCGTCACGACAAGCGTTAAGGCGTTTTTTCTGTAATCCCTTCTTATTCTCTTTTTATGTTAAAATCATAATAATAATTATCATTTGATATTTTTGTATTAGCTGAGCCCGTCACGGCACAAAAGGACAGTTTGACTGTAAACGCGATTGGTTATGGTTTCAATTCACTCCCACGGAAACAAGTATAATGATTTTTTTGCGCGCTCTTATAAGTCAAAGCACAGCGTAGAATTCCGCTGTTTAGCTCGTGGTGACTCGAATTCTGTTAAAAATGGTTTATATAGGTTCTCTGGGACTAGCTCTGTTATGCAAAAAAGAGCGTGAATTTGTAAGATATTTCAAATTAGCGACTCGCCTTTATCAACTAACTCTAAAAACGAGTATTCTATATCAATTTTATGGATTCCATGAATTTTCGGCTTTGAGCACAAAATCTCGAATTTTGGCGGAAACCGAAGAACAGAGTGTCTAGTCACTACGATCTCTGACTACAGGCCTGTCCTGCAGGACAAAATTTGAACCTAAAAACAATTATATTCACACAAACAATACTGTACACAAACGAACAAACAATTTTGCATTTAGTGAGTCCACCAACATTTTCCTATCCACCGCACTTTGGAGCACTTCCGCGTGATCTGCGGTAAGTTATGATTTTTTCATACATACTCATAGCAACGTATGTGCGTGTGCTGCGATAATGTTGCATTGTTTTTGGACACATGATGCACTCTCGTTAATTTATAAATATTGGATACTATTTTTAAAGTATATTTTAAGAAAATATAGATATACTTTCGTCGTTGAAGTTGTCGTGGTGCTGAAAGACAGCCTCTGGCTATAAGCAAATTTAGTTGTGGGTTTGAATCTCACTGATGGGAATGATTGTATTTAAATCAAATTCATATCTATGCTCCGGCAGGTTTGGCTGATTTTCGGCGGAAAGTTAAGAAAACATATCTTTACTGGTTATGTTTAAAGAAACTGACTGTCTACTACCCTGATGCGCAGCTATCTACACTGAATAGATACCTACACTGAGCAGGCCGTCGAGGGTGCCCACCCTCCGCCGACCCACTCACCGACGTACTTTGCAAGCTCCCGCTGACAGAGCTCACGGAAGACTGGAGTGTTACCGTGGCTTTGGCTAGTGGCGGTAGAGGAGAAGTACCGTAAAGTAGGTGTAAAAAATGCCTTCATCTGCTGGTCCGGATTTCCACATAATCCGTCCGTGTCCTCAACAAGCGAGTATCCGTAATGGATTTCCTTACGAAAAAAAAATATTCTCTCCAACTACTCTGGGGAACTGAATCCGGGGAAAAACGTGAACCTTTATATAAAAAAATATCAATACTTCCATTAAAGCTGTTTTTAGTAAATAAGGTAACTTTGCCTGCACTTAATTGGAGAAAACGTCAGTATTTTAATATAAGCCATTCTAACATGAATTTTAATCTTGCCGTGCTGTTGGTCGGACACGGAATATCGTAAAGTAAGCTAACTACAGGTTGTCGTTGGTAAATTAATCATAAAATAATAATTGTTCTGTTTGAAAAACGTGTATAAATCGGGTTTATTGATGTATATGTATGTTTGTATATATTGGTTTTTATTTATGTATAAATGTTATTTATATATATTTGTTGCGCCTGTCGGGGCGCAGAGTCACAAGCGTGCAACTGTAAACGCGACAGGTTGTGGGTTCGATCCTCACTCCAGGAAATGGAATTTTTCTTTTCCTGGGTTTGGTAACAAGGTAAAGCACAGCGTTGAGTTTCGCCACGCAGCACGCGTTGCCTCAATTCTCAAACTCAGCACGCAATGCCAATATAACAGTATAGGTAGAGGGAACCTGAGAACCTAGCGTTAAGACACTCCGTTCCCCACTTTCCGCTGTTACGTTAATTATAAAAATTAATATTTAATTCATAGTAATAATCTAGCATCGAATACGAAGTAAATACATGAAACAAATAGCAACTCAGTTGTAATACTCTGTGGTGTTATGAAGTTTTTAATTGCTTTTTTATGTTTTCGTTGACTCGCTCCTCCTGTTGCAATTTCATTAATGGACAATTATGTTCTCGTTAACACTATCATATAAGTTTATTTTATTATTATATTTATTTATTCTTATACATAGATACAGAGCCTCACGCTGTATCCTGCATATAGCAGGGTAGGCAGAGGGAACCTGAGAACCTAGTGTTAAGACACTCCGTTCCCCACTTTCTGCCGAATTAAAGCATTGCGTGCTGAGTGGCGGAACTCAACACCGCGCTTGGCTTTGTTACAAAACCCAGGAAATTAAAAATTCCATTTCCTGGAGTGGGAATCGAACCCACAACATGTCGCGTTTCCAGTCGCACGCATAAATTAGCGTCTGTATATTATTTTCATTTCTCGGAAGAAAGTTCTCTTTTAGTAAGATGAAGCGCAGCGTTAAGATCCGCCACATAAATCGCAATAACTAGTTTGGACGAGAAACGGTGAACAGAGTGTCTTGATACTAGGTTCTCTCTACGGCTTCTACTCTGACATAATGTATATGTATATCTATATATATACACTGCTTACTATAAACGTGTTACTAAGTCACTGATAGACATTTTACAAACGAAATTACTAACGACTTACTAACTAGTTGGCTCCTTGGTGAGATAAGAGGAGCACTTTGGATTTCGCAAAATTCATACGAAAACAGGAAAAAAGAAATTTTAGATTTGGTAGTCGCCAGATACTGACTATATTAGGTACTTCCACAACGGTATGCCTCAATTCGGTGGAAAGTGGGGAACGAAGTGTCTTAGCACTAGGTTCCTTCTGCCTACCCTGCTCTATGCGGAATACAGCGTGAAGCTATGTATGTATACACAACGGTATTTCCTATCATGACGTTACAAAAAATACTTAATCATTGCACAATTTTTGAAGAAAACTGCATTAAAACTTTAGTAAGACTAGCTCTAGTACGATTTTTCATAGAGACAGATTAACGAAAGTTTCAAAGGCTTTATGTATGAGCATTATTATGTATGAAAGACGAATAGTGAGAAAATGGAAGTCACCAAGTAATTAAAAGCTACGGAAAGACGGAACTCAACGCCGCATTTTGTTTTAACTATACCTAGTTAAAGTAGAAATCAAAAAATATATATATTTACAATAAGGCCTTTGACGCCTATCGTGACGCAGAGGCACAAGCGTGTGACTGTAAACGTGACAGGTTGTGGGTTCGATTCCCACTCCAGGAATAAAATATTTTCATTTTCTGGGTTTGGTAACAAGGCACAGCGCGGCGTTGAGTTCCGCCACTCAACACGCAATGCCTTAATCTGGCGAAAAGTGGGGAACGGATTCGTTGAAAGAGAACGAAGTGTCGTAACACTAGGTTCTCAGGTTCCCTCTGCCTACCCTGCTATATGCGGGATACAGCGTGAAGTTAAAAAAAATGTTTAAGTTATTTAACTCGTAATATACACTACACTATGGAATAGATGTCACTATCTAACAAATAATCATTATCATTAAATATGAATACTTAACTAACATGACCCCTAACTGAAGATATTCTAACATCATCCTTATCATAGCTTCGCCTACAGTCTGACACGACCTAACAGACGCCCCGAAATGACAGCGATGTGATTACAACTCACAACTGTGCCCTATTTACACCTGAACGAATATTACAAGCAGGTACTGATATATACTTGTTAACTGTTGGTGTGGAAATAATTATGTTACATTACTTTTGGCATATGATTTAGGCCGGTTGGTCGGACTTTTCTCATTATATGTATAATTAAGATTTTAAAAAAAAAGTGACTTCAAATAACGCCTGTCGTGGCGCAGAGGCACAAGCGTGCGACTGTAATTGCGACAGGTTGTGGGTTCGATTCCCACTCCAGAAAATGGAATTTTTCATTTCCTGTGTTCGGTTACAAGGCAAAGCGCGGCGTTGAGTTCCGCCACTCAGTACGCAATGCCTCAGTTCGGCGGAAAGTGGGAAACGCTGTGTCTTAACACTAGGTTCCCTCTGCCTACCCTGCTACATGCGGGATACAGCGTGAAGCTATGTGTGTATGTATGTATTGGTTAGGACAGAGAAAACATTGTCAACTTAGACAATCTACGTTACTTTATTTGAAGCTCACTTTTTTAATGTGTGGAGAGGACATCATGACGCAGTAGTACTAATAAAAGTATAAATATATTAATAAAGTATTAATTATATTAAAAATATTTGCACTATGGTAAGAAAAAGCGCGGTTTTTAGTTCCGCCAACTAACACAATGTCTCAATTTCGAATAAAAGGCGGCGAGCAACTCTGACTGCCCTTCTATGCGGGGTAAAGCGTGAAGGTGCCTTATCATAGTTCACTTTCTAACTCCAGTTACGATTATATAAGTGTTCATATAACTTTATTTGCTTTGTGTATCAAGAACTTTGTATACGTAATACAACATCACTGACAGGCATTACAGACTGCTAATCTCAGTAGTTAATCCGGTAAATTAGTTGTAAAACTCAGGTAGCAATCGCTTCTTATATATATCCAGTTAAGAATTAACTGTAAATTTTGTTTCTATGTTATTTGAATACTTCATATTACCCTATAAATGAAGGAATTCTCGGTCGACTAATTAACCTATTTATATCTGGTACAAATATACTAGTACAATATACATAATAAGACATTTTTGGCAGAATCTGTTCTTTTGAAATTAACATGCAATCTCTCGTAGTGTAGCTATCTCTTTTTTACTGATCAATCCACCTTCGTGTGTTCTCCATACAATGTGACATTGGCGAAATTATTTGTGCCCAACTGACACCTTCGAACCGCCTTAATAAAATAACTGAACTGAACTGAACACTTTAAAATATCAAAAGCAGTGTAATTTAATTTCCTTAAAATCCTCTAAAAACTCAATAGCAGTTAACTACCACTAAAACTGTAATTTCATACATGTATTACTTTTGGTAAAGTTTATTTATTGTCTTTCGCTTAATATATTTTTTCATTAATCAACGTATTGTTAGCGTGTAGTAATAAAAAAATAATGAGAGCGCGAACAAAGTCCAATCAACTGCATTACATCAATCGGTTCATGGCTTCTAAAAGGGTTTATTATATATACTAAGTTATTCTTTCATAATAATTAGCCATTGTTGATCAATCACCTGGTGGCCAAGATTTTATTCACTGCTCCACTTTCTGCCTAATCTATATATAAATAAGTTAAGAAAAAACTTTGGATCCCTTTTTACGAAAATTACGAGGACGGAGGAGCATGAAACTTGGCACTCTTATAGTTTATACAGAAAAGGAGTGCAGAATGCTAATATTTTTTTTAAATATTGCCTAAAAAGTATATTAAATTAATAAAATAAATGTTACACGCACTACCATGGTTTGACATCAATGTTAATAAAATCTAAATTACTAAAGACAACGCGTTGTTAACGCGTCAGCGTCAGGGGTACCATTTTAGATAATTGTACATATTTAAACTAGTAACCACACGTACTGCAGTTAGGTCTTCGTTAACATAGCTCCAGATTGCTCTAATAGTAGTGCACATAAACTTTGAATACTCATGGTTATTTTTGTATTAGTGTTCATTTATTCAGAACGTTTTTTTGCCCACCAGGACACACTCAAAACAAGCTCAAACTCAAGACAGTGTAGACACATTCAAAGTACTCCAGGACTCCCGTGATAGTGCACACATATTTAAAGCATCCAAGAGCCCACCTATCCTAGTGCACACAAACTCAGAACACCCAAGGGTGTTTCAATCCTAGGTAATTGGCTGTAGGTTCGATTCTCACTTGAAAAAATGATTATAACTAATTTATTTTCATTTCTCCGCTTTGGTTAGGCAAAGTACGGCGTTAAGTTTCGCCACTTAAAACGCTATGTCTCGAACTAGGGCAAGAAGCAGATAAAGGAGTGTCTTCACACTAAATTCTCTCTGATTACCCTACTTCGTAAAACATGAAGCTAGCCAGGACAAGCCAGGTTTTCCCCTTTGCCACCTACCCTTTCCCCAAAACGTGGTGGTTCCGATAGCTGATTACTATATTGTTCTCCTCTTCCATTTGTATCCTCTAGGTCAAAAACGCATCTACAACATCTCTGGTGTTGTAGATGTTCATGGGCGAAAGTAACCACTTAGCATCAGGTGGTCTTCTGCTGCTGGTCCGTTTGCCATCCGTTATCCATAAAAAAAAGCTAAGAAAATAGAAAATAACGTACAATAATGACGTTTTAAATCTAAGTTCGAAACACAATGTACTTCAAGAAACATCAGTCCGTCTTTGTCTAACTAGCTGTACGAGTACAAGTTTCAAGCAATAACTTCCTTTCAATAAGGCTCCACTGTTTGATGTGTTGTACGTGGGGAGGTGGAGGGTGTATCAGAAAACTATCCGTATATGAAATTCCATTTAAATTACATACTAAAATTTTGCTGTTCGCTCTTATAATATCGATAGCTGAAAAGGCATCTTCGTTATGATATCAGAGACATATTTTAGAGTCACGTTTGGTTGTGGGTTCGATTACCATTTAGAAGAATATACATTTTAATTTTTTTTTAGTTTCACATTGTATCCCACACGTAGCATGGTAGGCAGAGGGAACCAGAGAACCTAATGTTAAGACACTCCGTTTCTTTTTAACATTTCCGTTCTAGAAGCTTGTAGGGGCGCAGAAGCACACGCGAGTGACTGTAAATGCGACAGGTTGTGGGTTCGATTCCCACTTCAGGTAATGGAAATATTAAACAATATTTAATATTTTCCTTTCTTTGCTCTTGTAACAAGGCAAAGCGCGCAATGCCTCAGTTTGGCGTAGTGTCGAACTGAGTGTCTTAACACTAAGTTCCTTTTGCCTACCCTGCTATATGCGGGATACAGCGTGAATCTATGTATATATGTATATATGTATGTATGTATATATGTTTGTATGTATGTATGTATAATATTGAACGCTTTAATAATAAGCGGTTAGAACTAAACGGAGCGTCGCTCCACACTTGAAGTGTTAATTATTTTGCAGTAACGTCTCGGTCTTACTCTAGTAATGAGAATGTTACCTGCATTTATGAATATGACTTAGAGCAAGGTATAGAAATAATTAAAATTTTAACAAAAAAGAAATCTGACTTCATATAAATGGGACTAAAACGTAAAATTATTATAATAATTCTAGAAGTAATCATTAGATCTTAGCTAAATTTAAATAGGACCACATCAGCACTAGCTGTCATATCGAAATTATCGTTCATCTATAAATCATATTAAGAGGCCTTTTCAGCTTATCCCATAAAAATACAGGAAATGTTTTAAAACTTTGTTTACCTTCACGCTGTATCCCGCACATAGCAGTAGGCAGAGGGAAACTGAGAACCTAGTGTTAAGATACTCCGTTTTATTACGATTTCCATTCCCCAACAAATAAAGTGTATATATTTAAACAATGTCATGGACATAAGGTAACTTATTAAGAGTTATTATGAGAGAATAACTTTAGAGAGAGAATAACTTAGAAGCCATGAACCGATTGATGTAATGCAGTTGATTGGACTTTGTTCGCGCTCTCATAACTTTTTATTACTACACGCTAACAATACGTTGATTAATGAAAAATTATATTAAGCGAAAGACAATAAATAAACTTTACCAGTCGTAATGTGAAAATAATATGAAATTATTGATTTTAATGTATTGATGTATCAGACAAAGGCGGATAGGCGAAAGATTTTAACAAAAAATGAAAACCTTTCCTACCCATCCTGTCCCCAAAATGTGGTGGTTCCGATAGCGGACTACTACATTATCCTCCCCTTCCATCTGTATCTTCTAGGTCGGCAACGCATCTACAACATCTCTGGTGTTGTAGATGTTCATGGGCGAAGGTAATCACTTACTATCAGGTGGTACTTCTGCTCGTTTGCCATCCGTTATCCATAAAAAAAATTAAAAAAACCTACTTCAAACAAAAGGCACTAAAAAAATTATTACGAATAACTCAAAAAGTACTCATCTGTTCTTAATGAAATTATTTAAAAAACTATGTAAATCTTATATCGTATAAATAACTATATTAATAACAAACCTTACATAGGTTTGTAGTAGTTACCATTTTTATTTTCACCAACGTAATAACGCAATTCACTATATTTTTTTTTAAATCCTTACTTACATGAAAATATTAATTATTATTATAATATCTAATATTTTCATTTCCTCGCTCTTATAACAAGGTAAAGCGCGGCGTTGAGTTCCGCCACTTAGCACGCAATGCCTCAAATTGTCAGTCGATGTGGAGTGTCTTAACACTAGGTTGCTGTACACTATGTTGTATATCAATTGCGCTTGTCGTGGCGCAGAGGCAACAAGCGCCCGACTGTAAACGCGACCAGTTGTGGGTTCAATTCCCACTCCAAGAAATGGATTTCTTCATTTCCTGGGTTTGGTAACAAGGCAAAGCGCGGCATTGAGTTCCGCCACTCAGCACGCAATGCCTCAATTCGGCGGAAAGGGGGAAAGGGAGTGCCTTAACACTAGGTTTCCTCTGCCTACCCTGCTATATGCGGGATATAACGTGAAGCTATGTATGTAAATTTTAAAAAAAAATAATGATTTTTTCTTTTATGTGATAACTAGTGCCTCTAATATGGTCCCATTCGAATTTAGTTAAGATCTGACGAGTCGTTTTTGAGTTATTCGTAACAATTTCACTTTTTAGTGCATTTTATTTGAATTTATTTGTTTTTTTAATTTTAATTACTGGTTTTGAAAGTCAAAAATCAAAGTCAGTGTTTATTTTAAAGGTAAATGCTATCAAATTACTAACATTAGTTCTATATTGTTAGCAAAAAGCGCAGTATAAAATACATTAAGAAGTAATATTAAAATTATCACGCCTTAACCGTTTGAGGGGGCAGGATTCATATTTGTTAATAGGTTTCATTTCCTGGAGTGGGAACCGAACTCACAACCTGTCGCGTTTACAGTTACACACTTGTGCCTCTGCGTCACAACAGCTTCAAACACCAAGCATAAAATATATTTTTTCTATATATAAAACAAGAAAAACCTTAGAAATTTTGACATCGTATATTTTAAAAGAAATAGGTAGTCTTCAAACTCGGCAAGTATATTGTTGTGCTCAATAAATATCAACGGACGGACACTTTTATGGGTCGCTATAAAGAAATAGCTAAGCTTGAACGTTGCGAAATTAAAACTTGCCTTACAACACATAAATCAGAGCAACTCATTTGCGTTTTGTGTATAATTCAAAACGGTTTTATTTAACTCGTTTGACGCCTGACTTTACTTGTTATTTTCATTTTGTTTTTTTCTCAAGAGTCTTAAGTTAATTTAGTTTAAATATATGTGATTTTACCAAAATTGTGCGCTGCATTAAGTTCCGCCACTCAACAGGTAACGTCTCGAGTTTGGGCAGAAAGTGGAAACCCAAGGGTATGGCATATGGCAAAGAAGAAAGTACATATGAAATTTAAGGCCTGTCGTTGCGCAGAAAAACAAACTGTAGATGTAAGAAGTTGTGGGTTTGATTCATTCCAGGAAATAAAAATATTAAATATTTACAATAATTAATATTTTCATTTCCTCGATCTGGTAACAAAGCAAAGCGCGACGTTGAGCCACTCAGCACCCAATATCTCAATTCAACAAAAGTCGGGAACAGAAATTGTAAGAGAACGGAGTGTAAAACACTCCGTTCCGTGTAAAACACTATGTTCTCAAGTTTCCTCTACGGTAGGTAGGTTGCTGTGTGCATAGTAGGGATACAGCGTATGTAGGTAGAAAAGAATTATATCAAAAACAAAAAATCAATAACTACAGAACAAAGTATTAAAAAAACCAGTACAATACTAATTATAATTCCAAAGACCGAGTCCATACAAAGTGAAAGAATATTATAAAAATGTTGCAAACGACTCATAAATAGCGTAGAAATATCGCTTAATTAGTGCTTTTTTTAACTAATATAAAAATGAATTAAAGGCACCTTAGCGTCTAATTAACTGGGTGTAACGAGTCGTTGTTCTTGTTGTTCTTATAAGTATATTTTGCAAAATAATATTGTATTGAGAATTAAATCTACTGTGACACAGTGGAAACTTGCCTTAATATTTTCAATTATTTTTTTTAAGTGTTTGGAATTCAAATCCCACTGGAGAAATAAGTGACTGAATTACATATGAGTTATGCTTATCTAGTAGTGGCGAGGAGTGAAAATTTTAGTTAGGCAAGCCGGTAAATTTAAAGAAGCCTGTTTATATTTAGGGAAATCGGTAACATATATTTAGGGAAGCCGGTAATTTTTAGAGAAGCCAGTATATTTAGGGAAGCCGGTACAGGATGAGTAGGTATTTAGTAATATCACCATCGAATTTCGGTGATGATTTTTTTTAGGGTGTTTATTGTTTTAGGTCTCATACTTGTATTTTAAAATGTAAGGCCCAAGGCAACCGTGCTGTATGGACGTATATATGTATAACGCAATTGATTATGGGCCCTATTCCCACTTGTAAATAGAAAGTATTTTAGATATGCTATGCAGGAAAGCGTGAAGCTGATAAAAATGTATGTTTCATTTTCTACTTACTTACCTTAACGTTTTATCCCTAACGGGGTAGTGAGAAGGAGCAGAGGTAGAAGCGGTACTGTTCTTGCATACTTCTTTCACCTCGTCCATAGTGATTAACCTCTTCATATATGCCCTCCGAGGGGTCTTCATATTTTTTACGTGACCCTCTTCCGCTATCATCGATACTGCGATCTCTGAGGTTAATCGAGACGCCTTTCAACATTCATATCTTTCATCTCTGCTAAATATAGTTCCGAGATATACGACCTCATTATTGTATGTAACTCGGATTCCAATGATGCAATGAGCGCTACATCATCTGCGTACAATTCAATTTTTAGGTAATTCATCTACAAATCGCCTACTTTACACACACCCATTTCACATTCATTCTCACTTTGGAGACAATACAATTTCTATATTTACCCCAAACGAAACAGAACCTGCTACTTACAACAAACTGAAATTCCCACCACTGATCCACAAGGTGATAAAACAAATAAAAAGATACATACACTAAGTATAAGTACTAGAAGTTCAATCTTTTAACGCTTGTACAGTTTTACCGACATATTAAATTAAACCCTTAGGCGGTACTGAAAGCCTGCCTCGATATTAAGTGCCCATAAATCCTCAGACATCGGTCGGAATGATACCGCACGCTTCACTTTTAGCATTTCGAGTAAAATATTATTATTTTTACGTTTCCCTCGCCGAATATATTACTTGAAGATTTCTTATTTTTTTTAACCCCGAAAAGCTTTGTATAATATTTTAGGTATGAAGAGGAATGTCAAGAATTAGGAATATACCTTTTATGTCGTGTTCAAAGTTGCATAGCTACGATGGATATGAATTTGTTATTACTTATGTATGTATGTGACTGTTATGATGCAGTGGGGTATTTTCGGTAAGGTTTGGAGTTCAAATACAAAAATTCTTTTACAGATTGTACATAATATGGTTTATTTATAAAAACAACGTCACGCTTTTTTGCGTATAGTCAGGGAGAAGCTAGTATTATTACTTCTGCTTTCCCCCTACAATCCAGATATATATATATTGTTGAATGGCCAACCTTATCACCGCGCTTTGATTTACTGGTGTGGAAATATGCAGAATGATTACCCTGAATGATATCGAACCCAAATCACCATTCATACATTCAAACGCTGATCCACTGCGCTACAATATCTCAAAAATTGTATTATTTCACAAAAAAATGTCAGAAATCGAATCCGTATTAACGCTAGTCAAAATATATGAGTATTCCCTTGCGCAAAACCTATGTACAGTAATCTTCTTAAAATAATGAGATACGCTAGCTAAGCTCATAATCTAGATATTGTGGAAATGTGCCTCCATACATTATTATGTAGTCGAACAGTATAATTATTATCCTTTTCATAATAATACTATTATGTTATAATATATGATGAGAAAGATAAATTGTCTTCTATGTGTTTTTGAATTAAATATGTATGGTTTATTATTGTTCTTTATTATGTCTGAGGCCTTCGTAGCACTTTGAAATACCGTCTGACTATAGACACTAGTGATCGTGGATTCGATTCCCATTTGATATCATATTTTAATTATTTTCATATTCCATGAATAATGGAATATAATGTATAATGGTAAGTGGAGAAAGGAATGTCTTAACACTAGAGTCTCTCTGACTACCCTGCTTCGCGGGATAAAGTGTAAAGCTGCTTATTCATAATAGTACTATTGTAATATTACGCCTGTCATGGCGCAGAGGCACGAGCGTGCGACTGCAAACGCGGCAGGTCGTGAGTTCGATTCCCGCTCCAGCAAATGGAATTTTTCAGTTCCTGGGTTTGGTAACAAGGCAAAGCGCGGCGTTGAGTTCCGCCACTCAGCACGCAATGCCTCAATTCGGCGGAAAGTGGGGAACGGAGTGTCTTAACACTAGGTTCCCTCTGCCTACCCTGCTATATGCGGGATACAGCGTTAAGCTATGTATGTATGTATAATATTACATATTATGAGATAGATAAATTATCTTCTAGGTGTTTTTTTAATTAAATATTAATGTTTTATCATATTTGATGTCATCGTAGGGCAGTGGCAGTCGTTGTCTGTAAACGCGAGGTTTTGAGGGTTCGATTCCCATTCGGGGGATTCATATTTAAATTATTTATCATTTTATTTGCCCTGGTAAGACAAAGAGGAGCTTTGAGGTCCGCTACTCCACACGCAATGTATCGAGTTTAGATAGAAAGTAGAGAACGAAGTGTTTTAATACTATGATCTCTCTGACTACCCTGCAAAGCGGTAAATGGCGTGAAGATGTAAAAAATAGTATTTGATGTCTTTATTTTACTCTTTTAAAAAAGACAGAAATAAAATCAAAATTATTAATAAAGATCATACATAAAGATTATTGAATTTTTATATACAATTTTTAATTTCATGATAAAACGTAATCAATATCCAGTTGACTCCTTGCTATCCTGGTTTTTATAATTTATAATATGCCTTTAATGGGAACTACTGAAAAGCCGCACCTGGCGAATGACAAACATTTCTATCAGAAATACGAGTACTCAGTTCTTAGACTTCATGGGAAGATTTCGATAAATGTGGGTGACTAAAATGCTATAAGCTTGGAGTTTTTTTTTTTTATTTTCAAATTACAATTTGGTGCTTAGATTTGATTGTTCCGCTAGGGATAAAACTTGAAGCTAAAGAAGGAAAAAAGTATGTTACAAATGTCATGTTATATGAATATAAAAATCCTAGCGATATACATACATACATAGCTTGACGCTGTATCCCGCATATAGCAGGGTAGGCAGAGGGAACCTAGTGTTAAAACACTTCGATCCCCACTTTCCACCGAATTGAGGCATTGCGTGCTGAGTGGCGGAAAGCAACCTCGCGCTTTGCTTTATTACCAAACCCAGGAATTGAGAAATCCCATTTGCTGGAGTGGTAATCGAACCCACAACCTGTTGCGTTTACAGTCGCACGCTTGGGCCTCTGCGCCACGACAGGCGTATTTCTTTTTACTTTCAAATACGGAGCGTCAAACTCTATGGTAACATTTGTAGTGTTACTATAGAGTTTTACGCTGTCTTCTCTGATTATTCCGCTCGGGATAAACCGAGAAGCCAAGGAAGGAAGAAAAGGAGTTGCAAGTATTATGAGATAAAATTATTTAAAAACCTTGCAATGTATGAATCTGTTATTAATTTCTACTCATTTAATAGATACTGCATGTCAGATAGTGGGTCTCAACGACGGACGTAACTTCACAATAATAAATTAAGGAAACATTTATCGTTATAGATGCTTGCTTGCGAATAAAAATCAAACCCACTACCATCGCGAGTAGACAATTCTCAACTGCATCACTTCACTGTAAACGAGTGATAATAAAAAAAATACATATTTAATTATAAAAGCTTAGGAACTACATACTCATACATATAAATACTTTAAGCTGTGCGGATTATTAATGGCACAATTACATAGATAATTCAATATTTATGCAATAAGACTATCTGATAATATATGTACATCAATAAGACTTCGATTTCTATCCGATATAAAATACATAGGAACTCCTATCGTGGCGCAGAGGCACAAGCGTACCACTGTAAACGCGATAGGTTATGGGTTCGATTCCCACTCCAGTAAATGTAAAAATTTAGTAATTGCATTTTCTGTGTTTGGTCAAAAGACAAAGCGCGGCGTTGAGGTTCGCCAATCAGCACGCAATGCCTCAACTCGGCGGAAAGTGGGGAACAGAGTGTTTTAACACTAGGTTCTCAGGTTCTCTCTGCCTACCTTGCTATATGCGAGATATAGCGTGAAGCTAACAAAAACAGAAACTTCCTGATGTGGGAATCGAACCCACAACATGTCACATTTACAGTCGCACGTCTCTGCGCCACAATACTTATAGATACTAAAATTACTAACTCTCATAGTTTTTATTCACATATTCAGTATACAAATACGTAATATAAGCTATAGCCATACTTACCAGAGCGCCATATTAAGCCTCCATTCTATGGTTCCTTTTAAACGGCTCCTTTTCACAAGACTTGAAAGTCCTCGATTGGTTCTTTGAGACGCTTTCAAACCATTCATTAGAGTGGATGACACTCGAAAAGTCATAGTTGGATTAGATTTTACAAAGCTCTAAGAAATGAATTGGTGGCTTCCGTACACTGGTTTTAGAGTTAAATATTTTAGTTTTGTTATTATATTTTTAAGATATATTATATTTATGTCATATTAACGTCTGTCGTGGCGCAGAGGCACAAACGTGTGACTGTAAACGAGACAGGTTGTGGGTTCGATTCCCACTCCAGGAAATGGAAAAGTTTAGTGTTTTCTTTTCCTGGCTCTGGTAACAAGGCAAAGCGCGGCGTTGAGTTCCGCATCTCAGCACGCAATGGCTCAATTCGGCGGAATGTGGGGAAAGGACTGTCTTGACACTAGGTTCTCAGGGTCCTTCTGCCTACCCTGCTATGCGCAGGATACAGCGTGAAGATAAAAAAATATATTTTTATGATATTCGTGGTAAAGTAGAACAGCGCCTGACTCTAATCGCCTAACCTATGGCTTCAATCTCTTTCGATCCACTCTGGGATTATACATATTTAAATTATTTCCATTTCTTTGCTCTGGTTTGACAAAGTACCGTGTTGAGTTCCGCCTCAACGCGCAATGTCTTAAATCGCGGAGAGACGGAAACCATTAAACGGTAGTCATGTCAAGATACTCTAGGTTGTCTCTGACTACCCTGCTGTGCGGGAAAAAACAGGAAGATGCAAAAAAATACATTATTTTTAATGGTTTTTTTTAATATTCATGCATTCTTCGCGCTTTTACTTACTGTGTACTTCATTTAACAAGATTCTGTTTTTTTTCTTTGTTAGATTTTTCCGAAAGATGAAAAATCATTATATAGGTCAAAGGGTGAACCTCGTAAAGTCATTGTCAACGTTTCATTTGTGTTGTACCTACTAATATTATACATGCGAATGTTTGTCTTGTTTGTTACTCTTTCACGCAAAAGCTACTGAACGGATCTAGATGAAACTTTAAAGTAATATAGCTTATCTACAGCTTAGGTTCTGCGATCTACATCTCATTTTTTTAATGATTTGTATAAATTTAAAGTTTATTGTGGGGAATAGAATTGTTGAAAGAGAATGGAGTGTCTTAACACAAGGTTGTCTGGTTTTCTCTGCCTACCCCGCTATATGCGGCATGAAGATACAGCGTGAAGACAAAAAAAATAAAAATAATATATATATTTTTAATTTCATAAGTTATTTATTTTGATTAATTTAAGAGGGGATAGAAACTTGTTATCATTTCGTATTTTCACCAACGGGGGCCGGGGTGAATAGCGAGGAGTTCGGAGCAGTGCCTGGAACTTATAACCCAAGGGTAGACTTAAGAAGTCCTTCAAAATGTGACACTTGCCCTCACTATCAGAGTTCCTCTTTATACCACTTTTTTGTATAGATTTAGTTCACTTTTCCTTTTGCTACAATAATGTAGATACATTATTGTCATTGTTTTTATCACATTTCCTAAACAACCTTGCTTAGATCAAAACCAGTAGTTTATTTCTAGTTTTACATACGTATCTTTCATATTATGCGTAAAAATAAATAAATAAAATAAATAAACTTAACCACAATCATGAATTGACCTCAGATAATTACGATGAATACGCCACTAATGAGTAATAATGACCGGAGCGCTATCGCTTCCATAAATTATAGTTTTCTTCAGTTAAATCCCCTCGAGTCGTGATTTACATGAATTACTACGATATTAACATTTTGCTGGTATTTTAAGTATTGTAGATCTCGGTTTTCCAATAATTTTAAGATTTACTCTTTAATTCGCAAACATTGAAAATGTTCCTTCCGATGTTCCGTTGTAATAATTCTTGTAACTTCAAGTACACTTGATACGTTTATTTTGTATAGTATAAGAACAATAAATTAATCTGTAAAGCCTTTATGTTTTAGGTTTGTTTTCTAATTTTGAGAGTCTACCCTCTATTCTATTTCACTAAACAATTTAGTATTTTTATTTCTTGGGTTTGGTAACAAGGCAAAGCGCCGCGTTGAGTTCCGCCACTTAGCACAAAAACAAAAACCTGGCTTACATGTCAGCGATCTCACCATTAGATAATTCGTTTTTGACATGATAGTGATCGCGAACCAGTCGGAGGACGAACCTCCTACCACCTAACTACTGAGATACCCGCCTCTTACAGGACGCTACCCAGCGGCAGAAGGGAATTGCATTCTAACCCCGTCCCCTTACAATGAAAAATCTTACTGCTTCAAACATAATATAATACGCCTTCCAACACATTCACTATCAACCATAAATATAACCTAAAACAATATACGCCATAATCCCTCAAACTACCTTTATTAGAATTTAGACAACAACGTTGTCTTGAGCCACTTAAACGTAAGCTAACTAAGTGGGGAACAGGATAAGTTTAAACTGGAAACCGGTGTAGTGCACTTCGGTACTTTAAGATGCTGTCAGGTCTTTTACGCTGATATAATTCACTGCTTATGCCTAAGTTAAGTCTATCTTGGTAAATGAAGCCGTTGAATATCGTGAGGTAGTTGTATTTTTGTATTTGTTCCTGTACTTTTATACTAGGTTTATCTCGTGATTTTGTTTGTAGTCTATAAAACGCCTGTCGTGGTGGACAAAGGTGCGACTGTAAACCGACATGTTGGGGGTTCGATTCCCACTCCAGGAATGGTAAAATTTAGTATTTTCATTTCTTGGGCTTGGTAATGAGGCAAAACGCGGCGTTGAGTTCTTTTAAGTAATATTTTTGTATGAGAATGGAAACCCTTCCTACATGACCGCGATACGTAAAAGTTAAGACCAACACATGATTTTCCTGCATCCCAAACTGCATCATCAATCAATTTACCATTCCATTACATTGTGGGTATAAATAAGTGGAAGATCGCTCAAATTGAGTGTTAGTCTCAAACCCACACCTCATTATTTGCAGACAAACGAGATAATTATTAGCGCAACGAACCCTTTGTATTATATATTAGCGTATATGTATACATACTTTCTCGTTGTTTATCCAATATATTCAACTACTATATTTTTTTAGCCTCACGTGCCCTAGTAGGCAAAGGGAACCAGAGAACCTAGTATTAAGACACTCCGTTCTCTTTTAACATTTGCGTTCCCCACTTTTCGCCGAAATTGAAGCATGATTGCTGGCGGAACTCAACGCCGCGATTTGCCTTGTTACCAGAGCGATGAAACGAAACTACTGAATATTATTTTATATTTTCATTTCCTGGAGTGGAATTCGAATCCACAACCTGTCATAAATTACAAAACTTGTAAATCAATAGTTTCTATTAATTTTTAAGTTTTATTTATTTATAAGATGAACTAATTTTAATGCTTTTTTTTTATTTATTTTAAAGCTCAAAAAACTCTTCTAATTTAGTTAACATAATAATTAAAATAACAAAACTAATTTCGAGTACAATACACTAAAGAGTAAAATTATTGTGAATGACTTAAAAACTACACTTCAATTTTTAACTAAATTGAATTGGAATTATGTCAGAAAAATTAGCTCTCATATTGTTATATGAGAGCTAATTTTTCTGATCATTAAAATTGGTTCACCTAGTAAAAAGTTAAGCGATAATACACATAACCTCTTCATTTTTTTTAGTCGCTTCAAAATTATATTGTAAATATTATCAAGCTAAGTAAAAAGTGCCAAAATAATTGTTGTTTCTTTCAATTAACAAATGATACATATATTTTTACATATTAAAAACAAAGAACTGTGAAACTTCCTAGTGGTTTCTCTATACAGAACAAAAAGCAAACGGCGTGAGAATAAAAAAAGCCGACTTTTGTTACCGTAAACCATCGGGTTTACGAAAAGCCGTGATAAAGACCAGGCTCTAGTTAACCCTAATTGCACCGTTCCTAATGTTTCCCAAGCTTGAGGTAAGAAATGAAATCGCTTCAATTTGCGCGGACATTCCTCTTAATTGCCAAGTTTATTATGCTGGACGTTTTATAAGCGATAAGCGATTGTAATAACTCAAATTTTAACGAAAAATATTACCGATTTTAAATAAAATGCATTAAAAAGTAAAGTTATTACAAATTACTCAAAAACTACTTGTCAGATCTTAACTAAATTTATAAGCGGCCATATCAAAATCACTAGCATGATAGCTAGTGCTACTAACTATGTGATTATGATGATTATGATGACTTATTAATATGAATTAATAAGTATTGTAGTTATATTATTTTCACAATATTGTATTAAAAATAAGGGACGACACAACTCTACAAGTAACAAGGGAATACGACTTTCATTGTACTTGGATAATATTTTATAGACTATGGCGCTTCGATGATTTTCAAGAGTTGTGGGTATGGGTCTCGCTATTTTCGAATTTTTCCACAATTTCTAAAAATGATTATATATCTTTACTTAATCTTAAAAGTACTAATTGAATATAATATCTAGTATAACATCGTCTGAATGCAAAACGCGGTAATTGTAGGCTCAACCCCACTCGGAGAAACGGCTATATTTTATTATTTTCATTTCCCCGCTCTAGTAAAACATGCCGCAGCAAAGACATTCCGCAACATTTCTTTTTATTTAGCTTCACGCTGTATCCCGCATATAACAGGGTAGGTAGAGGGAACCTGATAACCTACAGTTGAGATACTCCATTCCCCACTTTCCGCCGAATTGAGGCATTGCGTGCTGACTGACAGAACTCTAAGCCGCACTTTGTCTTGTCACCAAGCCCAGGAAATGAAAATACTAAATTTTTACATTTCCTGGAGTGAGAATTGAACCCACAACCTGTCGCGTTTACTGTCACACGCTTTTGCCTCTGCGCTACGACAGGTGCTTAGGTGTTCCAGAACATAATACACAATATCTCAATACTATGTAGACAAAGCTGTAAAGAAATTATTAAAGAATATAACCTCTTGTAAATTGCACCAACAGCTAGATTTGTCCACGAAAGCCATTTCAAAAACACTATATTCGTTTATTGCTGTTCTCAACTTTTTGTAGCAAATATTTTGCATTTCCTCGCCAGCTACTAAAGCAGAACAAAAAACAGTTCTATCGTTCCGTATTACTGAACAATCGTTGGATTCATTCTATCGACTTTCTTGATAGCCTAACGGGTAACTGATAATAAAAGTGAAATAGGTAATAGGGATAAAATTATTGCGTCGTCTGAGAAAAAGCAATCAAATTTTTTTATTTATTTTTTTTGGTTAACGCTGCATCCCGCATATAACAGGGTAGGCAGAGGGAACCTGAGAACCTAGTGTTAAGACACTCAATTCTGTTTCAACAATTCCATTTCTCACTTTTTGCCGGATTAAGGCATTGCATAAAGCATAAACTGACATACTTGACGACATTTTTTAATTTCATTTTTATAGCTTCACGCTGTATCCTACACGTATCAGGGTAGACAGAGGGAACCTGAAAATCTAGTGTTAAGACACTCCGTTCTCTTTCGACAATTCCGTAATCCACTTTCTGCCGGATTGACTCATTGCGCACTCAACGCTGCGCTTTGCCTTATTACCAGACCCAGGAAATGAAAATATTAAATAAAATGAAAATACTAAATAAAATTTTCATTTCCTAGAGTAAGAATCGAACCCACAACCTGTCGATTTACAGTCGTACGCTTGTGCCTCTGCGCCACGACAGGTGTTTATTATTACTATTTAATTTTTATTTTTTTTAATTTTTAATTCAAACATTCCCCCAACCGAAAATTAATTTAGCTTCTTCATTCTACCTTAATTCTAACAAAATTGTTGAGTATTGTCTTATAATTCAGGTCTCGAGTCTCACTGATATAAGGACTTTACGCAAGACGCCTTGTCCCCAGAGATATATCTACGCTACGGGCTACAGTAGAGGCCAACTCAGTATTAGTTTACACTGACCATTTAAGTGGATTTACCTGACCGAGCCAAAGGGTAAACTACGAGTGCTAGTACGTAATCAATTATTATAAGAACGCAAGTAAGAATAAGTATAAATCTGCTTTGCATTCATATATAGATAAATTTACTGTTGTTAATATGCTTTTTTTTTTAATTTTAAGTCGAAGGGGTGATAGAGTCTGACTGTAAATGCGATTGGTCACGGGTTTGACTCCCATTCGGGGGTTTGGTTATATTTAAATTATTATCATTTTCTCTAGTAAGAATTCTATATCATTCAATTAATATATTCAACGCGTAGTGATTTTGAATAGAGAGTGAAGAACGGAGTGTCTTGATATTAGGTTCCCTTTAAGTATTCTGCTTTGCGGGAATAAGTGTCATTCTGTTATTATTTTACAGGATGACATTTTTCTTTTCAGGTATCTTACCTAAATAAGAAAAAGATTATAACATACGCCTCAAAGGCCGCGCGTCGTCTTATCATAGCGAACAAATGAAAACAATTTAAATATTATAACTCCCCTGAATTCACAATGAAATCATTCGCCAGAGGATCAAAGTCACCAACATTGGTCGTAAGATAAGCAATCTAAAGTAGAATTACGCTGGTCATGTAGACGTAACGACGGTCAATGGAGGCGACACGTCTTAAAGTGGAGACCGCGTTTAGGCAAACGTAGTGTAGAACGTTCTGCAGCTCGATGGACAGACGATTTAAAGAAGGTGGCTGGCAGCGGATGGATGCGAGTTGCCCAAGACCGGGATGGTTGACGCTCTATGAGGGAGGTCTACGTTCAGCGGTGGACGGACACAGGCTGAAAAAAACTACCCTGATTGGAAATCGAACCCACATCTAATCACACACTCTCCCACAACGCTACGATAGCCTCTAAGAAAAAATATTTTAAATATATATAATGTTTGTGTACATTCCTACTCATAGAAGCTAACATTTTATTCTGTCGAAAATCCAACTGCGTTACAGCGATAAAATAATATATATTAGAAATTGATTTCAATTTACAAACGTATTTATTATATCTATTGTTCTCTCCTATAAAATATTCCATTTGAACTGATTGTAAAATACAATATAATCGTGCAAAATCATTTAATACCCATTGTTTTGGATGGCATTCAATTTACATGATTTTAATGACGTCCGCGCGTTATGTTCGCAAAATCTAAAACTAACATTGATTTGTTATATCAGGTTTGAGTGAAAACCTGCTAAGTCTATTTTGATTAAATTCTATTTATTTTTTAGAGGCAATCACAGCGCATTGGGACAGTTAGCTTCACGATGTATCCCAAACATAGCAGGGTAGGTAGAGGAACCCAGTGTTAAGACACTCCGTTCTCTTTCAACCATTCCCCACAATGGTAGTATTTGACAATAAACTCAATTGGTTGTGGTTTCGATTCCAACTCAGGAGAATGATTATATTTAAGATTTTTTCCGCCACTTAACACTTAAGTGATTGACAGACTATTTAGAATGTGCATAGGCTATATGCACTATACATGAGCACTAAGAGTGCATTTCATGCAATCCCTAGGAAAACGTAAAAAAAACAATATTACATACATACATACATACACAGCTTCACGCTGTATCCCGCATATAGCAGGGTAGGCAGAGGGAACCTAGTGTTAACCTAATGTTAAGTAATGCACTCCGTTCCCCACTCACCGCCAAATTGAGGCATTGCGAGCTGAGTGGCGGAACTCAACGCCGCGCTTTACCTTATTACCAAACCCAAGAATCTACGCAAACGAAATCGGAGAATACAGCTAGCAATATATATTTATATTTTTTTATAATTGCTTCTCTTAGTAACTTACTAAATAGAGACTTAGCAGGTTTGCTCTCTAAGCTGATGATATGATCTTTGTCAAATGTGATCATTTAAACTAGCTATGCTCTAAATACTGTTAAATATGTTCAATTATAATTTAGTAGTCTAGTGTATTTATTTCGTCGTGGCGCAGAGGCACAAGCGTGCGACTGTAAAAGCGTCAGGTTGTGGGTTCGATTCTCACTCCAGGAAATGGAATTTTTCATTTGGGTTTGGTAACAAGGCAAAGCGTGGCGTTGAGTTCCGCCACTCAAAACGCAATGCCTTAATTCAGCGGAAAGTGGGGAACGGAGTGTGTTAACACTAGGTTCCCGCTGCCTACCCATGTATGTTTCCCTTAAACGATTGCTTGAAAAAACAAAATAAATAAAAACGAATACTACTTAACACATTGTTATTTCATTTAATAAAATGTTCTTGATGAGGTTTGCAAGAAATATAAGGCCTTTTTAATTTTTTTTATTGAAAGATTAAGAACTTTGGTGGGTGCAGATGTTGCTTAAATTTAATTAAACATAGTACTGCGTAAAAATTAATGTAATGTTTGTAAATGGATGGAAAATCGTAAATATGATGTCTAGTCCTCTGCCTACTTTTCAATAATATTAAAAATGGCTTGGAATAAAAAAATATTTAAGTAACTTAATTAAAAAAAACCTCCAGAAAACCAAAACTAAATCTTTTGTATTCAAAATAAAAGGCAACTGTCCCACACTGCTCTTTTCTATCATACGAAACTTGAATCACATTCATTGTTTTCACTGAATGAAGTAAATAAACGAAAATTCGGCCAGGGACCACTATTGAGAGTGCTAAAAACCGACAATTTTGTGTAACACCCTGTATTCAATGACTGACACGAACTGCCAGGGCCCTCCGTAATTTTCCTGCCTTGTTTTATCTGGACGAACAATGGATCTCATTTTGGGGGCCACAATGATATTCATTTCTAGCAATCCAACGAAATACGTCATTAAAACAGCTTCGCCGAATAGAACTATTTGCGAGGATTCTAAGGTCAGTAATAACGTGATAAAACATAAGGTATCCCAACAGATAAACAAAGTGATGGATATTTTGTACTTCGCTTAGTTATGTCGTTTTGAAAAGGTAGAATACTTTAGATAAAGCTATAGTGTGTTAGATTTAGTTAAAGTGTTAAATTTATTCATTTGTGTATATTATGTGGTATGTCATTTAAATCTTATCTGGGCAAATGTATATATTTTTAGAAGTTAGACGCGATCCTTGTTATTGCGACTCCCCCATAGATTGGAGTAATTTCTAGCTAGCTTCTCAATAATCAACAATAATAACTTAAAAAGTCAAAAATCAATCAATCAAGTCAAGTATTAAGTCAATTAATCAGTTTTAGATTTAAATTCCTGGGTTTGGTGACAAGGCAAAGCGCGGTGTTGAGTTCCGCCACTCACCACACAATGCCTCAATTAAGCGGAAAGTGAGGAACGGAGTGTCAACACTACTGGTTTCCCTCTGCCTACCCTAGTATATGCGGGATACAGTGTGAAGCTAAAAAAAAATAAGGAAGAATTAGGTATTTCCAAATTTCTACGTTATCGTCCTTATGTAAAATGTTTTTTCATTGATTACCCGCAATTAATTTTTTTTTAAATATTAGGGGGAACAAAGTCAGTGTTAGTGAATTGAATCGGTAAGTGCAGATACAACGTAAGTCACAAAAAATGCAAAAATCGTAATCTACCTTAGAAAAGCAAGTTGAAAATCCGGACTTACGTTGTTTCTGCACTCACCGATTCAATTGTCAGAGAGAGTTATCAGTCAGACACATCTTCAAATTAAAAAAAATAGAAAACCAAATATACACCTGCCGTGGCGCAGAGGCATAAGCGTGCGATCGTAAACGCGACAGGCTGTGGGTTTGATTCCCACTCCAGGAAATGTATTTTCATTTCCTGGGTTTGGTAACAAGGCAAACTGCGGCGTTAAGTTCCGCCACTACCACTCAGCACGCAATGCCTCTATTCGGCGTAAAGTAGGGAACGAAGTGCCTTAACACTAGGTTCTCAGGTTCCCTCTCCCTACCCTGTTATATGCGGGATACAGCGTGAAACTAAATAACAAGATATATACACCAGTATTTCACTGTCTGCGTCAAAAAACGAAAAAATTGTATAACAATTAACAAAATATTTCTTTTAGAAACTACAATAATCTGACGTGTTAAGACCTTCGACTTTACAAGCCTAATAGATAATGAGCTCAATATTCGTGTATTGAACAGCACGAGCGACCCCTCATCTTAATCACTGCCTATTACCTATTTCGGGCGAATTAATCGAGAAGGTCCATCGGCAACCTTCTCATTCGGACCACGTAGCAATTAGTGGAAACTGTGCTGGTTTCCATTGTAATAGTATGGAAGAATCAGTTTAAGGTTATGGTTTTTTTGATGGAGTTAATCCTGTGGTGGGTTATTAATGTATTGTAAAATATATTTATTTTGAACAAAAAAGTTAGTAATTTATTTTGAAAAAAAAATGACGAGGTTCTCTATTCGACTGTATTTTTATGGGTTACTGCAATATTTTTAGTGGGTAAGTTAATTTTGATGATAGCTTCGGATAAGGCGCCATTAAAATTTTGTAAATATCTGATGTGTTGTTTCTGAGTAAGTCGTAATTATTATACTTATTAGTGTATTTTATTGTGTGTTTCATACGCAACATTCGGATTTTTTTATTTAAATTTTCATTATTTACTTTTTAAATCAATTTTTAAAAAATATGCTTCATCTTATAAACATCTAATTTTTAGAAAAAAAAAAAATGGATATTTTATAAAAACTTGTAAACGCAGATGGTGTGAATTCGATTCCGCCTGCAGAACATTTATATTTCAAGTATTTTCATTTCCTAGCTCTAGTAAGACAAGGCGGAGAACAGTGTGTCTTAACACTAGGTTCTCTCTGCCATCATATCATCATTTTGCTATGAAAAAATACATACATTTTTATTCCTACTAAAAAACATATGAAACAAACAATTCACTACCTTACTTAGGAAACTTCAATAGAAAATATGGTCGACAAAAAGGACTACAAGAGCAAAATATATAGTTAAAAAAGCGCTCGTACAAAATACCCTTTTACTAACATCATGTTTTGGAGCCTCAAGTTGTTTTTTCTATTTTCTGCTCACTCGACTCAAGACGTCTCACAGACTGGATTCTAAGAATTCAAAAACATAGTAAGAGAAGCCTTTTTTATAAGCAAAGAGGTTGTATAATCAAAAATACATAACATTTTTAAGGTAATATATTGTCTTATATGATATTATCAGTTTCACGCTTTATCCCGCATTATCAGCGAGAGTCAAGACACTATGTTCATCGCTTTCCGAATTTCAGACATTGTGTGTTGAATATCGGAAGTCAACGCCGCATTTGATCTTATCAGAGCGAAGTAATGAAAATAATTTAAATATAAACATTCCCCCAAATGATGATCGAACCCAGTACCAATCTCATTTACAGTTATGGCCTCATACAATCCTTTTGCATATTTCTTTGTTGGTGATGAACAAACATTTGTACGAGCAATACTTGCTGTACGTATGCTATTTGTTAGTTAGTTTGTTTAACTAGCTGAGACACCAATATTTGGGGATTGAAAAATTTTGCCTCATTTCTCATTATTGCATCTCATCATTGAATCTTCATACTATTTTATGCTCGTAGTGTTCGTATTTAAAAAACAGAAACTTAAGACCTAAAAAGATTTAAATTCAAAATATAATATACCAATAACAATGTATTCTTTATAAAAGCGCTATATTTTTTTTTATGGATAACGAATGGCAAACGAGCAGAAGGACCAACTGATGGTAAGTGGTTGGTTACCTTCGCCCATGAACATCTACACCACCAGAGATGTTGTAGATGCGTTACCGACCTAGAGGATACAGATGAAAGGGGAGAGTAATGTAGTAGTCCGCTATCGGAACCACCACATTTTGGGGAAAGGATGGGTAGGAAAGGGGAAAACCTGGCTTACATGCCATCGAACCGGAACACATCATATAATATTTGGCAGTTCGTCTTCGACATGATAGTGGTAGCGAGCCAGGCGGAGGACGAACCTCCTACCACCAAACTACTGGGATACCCGACTCTTACGAGACACTACCCAGCGGCGGAGGGGAATTGTATTCTAAACCCGTCCCCTCATAGGGATAAATATATATTGTAAGCAAAGTTAATCTATTAAGCATACAAAGTATATACATAATATCATGTAAGGGCAGCTAATACATAAAATCAATTATTTTCATCATAATTTGCGGCGTTGAGTTCCGCTACTTACCACGCTATATCTCGAATTCGAATGAAAAGCTGCTAACGGAGTATATTGACACTAAGTTGTCTCTGAATACCCTGCTGTACGGGATAAAGCTTGAAGCTCCTTTTTGATTTTTTAATTACTTTTTATCATAAAAAAAGGAAAATTTTATCAAAAAAACTACAAAAAATCTATGATAATGGATACAGAAGCAGTATAATCCAGAACGCACCAGTGCAGACCGGCTACAACCGGTTTCGCCGGCCATTCGGCCCGATTTGTTGCGTGTCAATTGTTTTTGTAGTTGCACGCGCGTGGAATGTTAAGCGACTGATAGACGCTTGTGTAGCTTTTTGAATGTCGTAAAACTTGTATAGATGACTTATCGATGTGAAAATTAAATATATGTAAATATTTTTTTCGTTAGCTTCTCGCTTTATATCAAATATCAGGGTAGACAGAGAGAACTTAATGTTAAAAAACTCTGTGTCTCTCACATTTTGTCTTACCAGAACGAAGAAATACTTACATAGCTTCACGCTGTATCCCGCATACAGCAGTGTTAAAACACTCCGTTCCCCATTTCTCATTTCCTGGATTTGGTAACAAGGCAAAATGCGGCGTTGCGATCCGCCACTCAGCACGCAATGTGGAAAGTGAGGAACGGAGTGTCTTAACAGTAGGTTCCTTCTGCCTACCCTGCTATATGCGGGTTACAGCGTGAAGCTATGTATGTATATGTATGTAATAAAGCATATGTACATATACACATAAGTGATTTCTAATGAGCGCCTGCCAAATAATTTGAGCAAAAACTTGTTATATCAAAATTTGCCACGTGATCTGACACCTAATTCAGGCCAACGTGCTTCAATGCCACCTCATTACTCCGTCCCAAGTCGTAGATGCATTTAGAGGTGATTTACAGGTTTTCGAGTGGTAAATGTTAGAAATGAATTTACAACACGAAAATGTATTTTAACCGACTCTAAAAAAGGAGGTCAAAACAAAACAGGTAAAAACGCCTGTCGTGGCGTATAGGCACAAGCGTGCTACTGTAAACGCGACAGGTTGTAGGTTCGATTCCCACCCAGTAAAATTTAGAATTTTCATTTTCTTGGGTTTGGTAACAAGGCAAAGCGCGGCGTTGAGTTCCGCCTTTCTCAACACGCAATGCCTCAATTCGGCGGAAAGTGGGGAACGTCATTGTTGAAACAGAATGGAGTGTCTTAACACTAGGTTGTCTAGTTCCCTCTGCCTACCCTGCTATATGCGGGATACAGCGTAATGTTAAAAAAAAAAAGAAAAAGAAACAAATGAATTGATGAGTTTCATGACATTTGAGTTATTCGTAATAATGTTACTTATTAGAGCATTTCATATTGAAGTTGGTTTTATTTTTTTTAAAATCTCAATTATGTGTTTTTTTAGTCAATGAGGTAAACATTGATTTAAATGTCAAAATAATAATTCTTTACACTCTGACACACACGAAACTCCGCGCTTTGTCCTACTATACTAGAGAAAAGAGACGTTTTCCCGAATGAGAATCGAACCCATAACCACCGCGTTTGCATCCAGATATTTCCTAACTGCACTATGATGGTGACAGGAACATAGAATTTCCAAAATATTACGGTTGATGTTTAAAAATTTCAGGTCAACGCGTACCTCAATGGCAGTTCGTTAGTTTCACCGGTGTATGACAGCAATACACAAATTTAACGAATGTTTTAGTTCTTTTGACTATTAAAGTATATAAAATGTAAAATATATGTATATTTTTTTCTAACAAATTCATATTTTGGTTTTTTATCCATGGTCTTAATTAAGAAACAGCAGGTTTATGCTTTAACTCGCATAGTAGGGTGGGAACCAGTGTTAAGATACTCCATTCATACATAACTTCACGCTGTATCCCGCATATAGCAGGGTAGGCAGAGGAAACCTAGTGTTAAGATACTCCGTCCATAGTATAATTTACTTCTACAAAATATTTATATTGGCGGCATTAATAGGATCTTTTCAAATTTGGCTTGGTAAAGAGAGAAGCTCCGGCTGTGAAGGCGAGCAAATTTTAAAGGGTCCCTTAAGCCTAATCTTAGGTATCAGGCACTACTCCGAGTTCCTCTGCAACGCTATAGCACCCGAACAGTGAATGCATGGATTGCTAATGAATTTCTTTTCTAATTGAACAAAGAAGAAAGATAGAAAATAGCAAAAAAATACACATTTTTACCAGAATTGCCGTCAACCGAATATGAAGTTACTCCATCGTCCGTTTTTCGCCCGAATTTAAATTATTGAGTGTTATATGGCAGAACTCAACGCCACCCTTTGCTAAACTAGGAGGTAAAAATCTATGAGTAGGTATCTAGGAGGTAAAAATTATTCAAATGTAGTCATTTTCATAGTTTTCAAAATCATCGCACTTATCGTATTTTTTTTTAAATTATAATATTGTAACCTATTACCATTGTATTTATATATTACTAGCTTTCCGCGAGCGGCTTCGCCCGCGTGGAATTCGGTTATATCGTGCGTCATGGTAAGGAGTAGCTTATATTCTTTCGCAAGGCCTAGACTATTTGTCAAAATTGGTTAAGTGGTTTAGGTGTGAAAGAATAATTAAATAATCTTACATGATTTTATGTTTGACAATAAAGAACTTCCATACAAACTTTCATCTCCTATTTCAACCTCATCTACCCTTTTTTTCGCGATTAAAAGTATCCTATGTCCTTTCCCAAGTTCAGTTCTATCTTCATACCGAATTTCATCAAAATTGGTTCAATGACAGACAGAGTTACTTTCGCATTTATAATATTAGTAGGGATAGTATTGTATTATATTGTATTTTTGTATGTATATTTAATATCTATTTTATTTAAAATATATATACATACATATACATAGCTTCACGCTGTATCCCGTAAATCCCGTATATAGCAGAATAGGCAGAGGGAGCCTAGTGTTGAGACACTCCGTTTCCCACTTTCCGCCGAATTGAGGCATTGCTGAGTGGCGGAACTCAACGCCGCGCTTTGCCTTGTTACCAAACTCAGGAAATGAAAGAAATCATTTCTTGGGGTGGGAATCGAACCCACAACCGCGTTGCGTTTACAGACGCTTGTGCCTCTGCGCCACGACAGGCGATACTATATTATATGTATCAAATAATTTAAGTTACCTTTAGGCACACCTACTCAATTATTTTCCACGTGACAAGGTTGGCTAGTAGAGAAGGCTTTCTAGCGTTAATTCCGCCTTTTGTGCATTTACATTAAAATATTGTGCAATAAAGGTTATCCTTTTATAAATAAATAAATTAATTAATTTTCTTATACCTATATTTTGTTAACACAAAATTATTCATTTAACCATATTATCTAGTATTTTTATGAGTGGTTACTGATACCCGTTCATCACAGCTCAAAGACCATGCACCCGTTAAATCTTTGCGGCCCCGTTTTACCACACGGCTTAATACCGCCATATACAGCGTGTTGAAATATATTTAATAAATTAGAGTCATCAATCTCGTGTTACTGTGAAAACTGTACGGGTTGACAATATTAAAACAATATTATATTCACTTACTTAATAATTATATATTTTAACCGATTTCCAAAAAAGAGGAGTATATAATTTTTTTTAACTTCACGCTGTATCCTGCATATAGCAGGGTAGGCAGAAGAAACCACTGAACCTAGTGTTAAGACACTCCATTCTCTTTCAACAATTCCGTCCCCCACTTTCCGCCGAATTAAGGCATTGTGTGTTGAGTGGTTATGAATTCGTATGTATTTTTTTTGTATGTTACTCTACAACTTTTTACTGGGTGAATCTATTTTGATGATTCTTTTTTATATGATAGCTAATGCTTCTAATGTGACCTCACTTAAATGAAGTTAAGATTGAATGGGCAGTTTTTGAGTTATACGTAATAATTTTATTTTTTTATGCATTTTATTTGAAGTTGGTTTTCTTTTTTGTTGAAGTCTTATATTATTTTAATTTTTGTTTTTACAAAACAAAAATTATAAATAATTTCTTGTAAATACAAAATCTTTTACTGGGTTATACAGAGTTAGATCATCACAATGAAGAGATACACAGAACGGAAAGTGTAATCAAGAATGTTATAGTAAGAAACGTTGTCACGTGGTTTTTGCACCTCGAGAGCTTATCCTCTCTAGCCTCTTTAACCTCTCTAGCTGATGAAAGAATGGTAAAAAATATATAAGATGCAAAGGTGAGCGGCAAGAAAAGAAAAGAGACCTCGATTGACCTTCGAAAACAATGTCAATGATCTTCCTGATCACGTAAAAAACATAAGGACCCTTCGTAGGACATGTATGAAGAGGTTATGGACGAAGCGAAAACAGTGGTCAAACCCTTCTGTTCTCTCTGATTACCCCGCTATGGACAAAGCGTGAAATTTAAAAAATATTTATTTATTTTATTTATAAATTCTTTATTGCATACAAAATAAAAAAAATAAACAATAGGCGGGGTTAACGCTAATTAGCATTCTCTTCCAAACCAACCTTTTTTATATAGGAAATACATATAGCAAATTCAAAATGATATATATGTATATATAATATAAATATAACATAAATAAATAAATAAATCGATACATATAAATACATACAAATATATATATATATACATTCGTAGATATACTTAAGAATTTTTAAGAAAGTGCTCTTTCACCCGTCGCTTAAAGGCTTCGCGAGAGGGAGCTTTCTAAAAATAACTTTTTTATTATCCCACAAATGTGGGTACCATACCAGAGAATTATCTTCATTTCTATTGATTATTCTACATTTCTGCTAATTTAAATATAACTATTTCCCGAAGTGGGAATCGAACCCACAACCAATTGCATCTACAGTCAGACGTTATCCCACTACTCCACGATGGAGTCTATATATATTTTTTTGTATTTCCACAAAATACAACATTATGTATAAAGTTAGGCTTGCACGAGAAAAGCGTGAAATAGCAGATAATGTAAGCGATTATCTTGTCCGCAAGATCATTTTAGCGAAGTAATTTTTCTAGATCTAGGTACTAGGTAATAAAATTATGGCCTAAGTAGAGCTTTTGGAGCTTTATCAAATAAACATATCAAAATGAGTGGTACTTACAAGCTATTAGTTAGTTATTAGCTGGTAGATTATATATTAATTATACATAGCTTCACGCTGTATCCCGCATATAGCAGGGTAGGCAGAGGAACCTAGTGCTAAGACACTCCGTTCCCTACTTTCCGCCGAATTGAGGCATTGCGTGCTGAGTGGCGGAACTCATCCTGGAGTGGGAATCGAACCCACAACCTGTCGCATTTACAGTCGCACGCTTGTGCCTCTGCGCCACGACAGGCGTCGATATTAATTAATTTATTTTATAAGTGGTAATTAAGGTTTTATTAAAAAAAATTACCGATTAAAAATTTAAAAAAAAACATTAAAACAAATATTACAAATGGCACAAAAACTACTCATGAGATCTTAGTGAAATGTAAATAAAACCAGATCAGCAGCAGCTATCATATACAAAAATACTCATCAAAATTGCTTCATCCAGTCAAAAGTTGTGCGTACATTAAAAAAATACAATAGAATTAAAACCGCCTTGTTTTTTTTTTAATTAGTTGCAAATATTAATGATTCCCTTAAAAATAACAATTTAAAATACAAAGATAAATAGAATCTCATTCTAATATTGACCTACTTCGAAATTGTCATTGTATGACAGGTTGACTTTTAAAAAGTATCTCTCAAGCATCATGATTTCGTAATCAAAATCATCCAAATTTATAAATTATGGAATGAAAACTATATTAATCAACTATACTAACGACTAATACTACAAAACTGTAAGTATATTATTTCTTACAAAGTAAAATTATTAAATAATCTTCTTCGCGCTTTACACCGCATAGCATAGAGTAAATATAGTGTTAAGACACTCCATTCGTCACTTTCCTCTCGAATAAAAAACATTGCGTGTTGAGTGGCGGAACTCAACGCCAAAAAAAAAATATTTTTACAAATTGAGCAGCCGAGACTTCCCGGTACGTAGTCAAAGTCACTTGTGTTGGGAATGTCTCGCTTTTCTATTGGCTTAACAATAACATGCATACATATAACATAATAGTAACAAAGCCGTTGTGTGGTCGTAGGAGGTTCGTCCTCCGTCTGACTTGCGACCACTATCATGTCAAAGACGAACCGCCAAATATCTAAAATGATGTGTTCCTGTTCGATGACATGTGAGCCAGGTTTTTCCCTATTCCCACCCATCCTTTCCCCAGAATGTGATGGTCCCGATAGCGAACTACTACATTGTCCTCCCCTTCCATCTGTATCCTCTACGTCGGCAACGCTTTTACAACACCTTGGTATTGTAGATGTCTATGGGCGTAGGTAACCACTTAGCATCAGGTGGTCCTTCTGCACGTTTGCCTTCCGTTATCAGTAAAAAAAAGAATCTGTGTGTGTGTATGAGTGTGTGTATGTGTGTGTGTGTGTTTGTGTGTGTTTACGTGCGTATGTATATGGGTGCATGCGCATGTGTTAGGGGATTTAATACCTATGTACATACAAAATACAGGACATTTGTTATTTTACACTTCTAATCAAAATTCTAAAGGTAGAAAGTGGAGAACGGAATGTCTTGACACTAGGATCTCTCTAATTACCTAGAAATAAAAAAATAATAATTTATATTACACTAACCTAAATTATACATTGAGGCTATATATATACTAAAATAGAATTAAAGTAGATCCGACTGTCCCACCCTCCAATTTAGAGGGCTCGTTAAAAACTACTCCAATGAATAATGGTTTGGGATGACTGAATATATTTGAGTAATGGCATATTGAAATTCAGTAGAATAGGGTTGTTGACAGAATTTGAATGAAATGTTCATTATTTCGTATATAAATGAAAAAAAATATGTTTATTAAGGTACAGTGGTAATCGATATTTTTTATTATTTTTAGACTAAAAGGCTGAAATTTTATATGTTTTAGAATATTAAAACATTTTAGAATATTATTTGCAGTAGCTTCACGCTTATTCCCGCTTAGCAGGATAGATAGTGTTAAGACCTTTCTCGATTATCTGCTCGAAATCGACTTTCCGCCGGATTGAGGCATTAAGTGTAAATGGCGGAGCTCAACGCCGCGCTTTGCCTTGTTACCAAACCCAGGAAATGAGAATATTAAACTTTCACATTTTCCGGAGTGGGAATCGAACCCACAACCTGTCGCGTGTACAGTCACACGCTTGTGCCTCTGCGCCACGGTAGCTTTAATCTTATTATATTACCAAATCTATATCGTAGAAAGCTGAAACTCATTGTAGGCTCCTTGACGAGTGTAAGGAAGATTGTGATAATAGATTTTTCTTGATTATTTTTAAACTAAGAGTCTAAAACTTTATATATGTTATATATAAATGTAAAAAACGCTTGCGTTTCTGAGTGACTAACAGACAAGGTACAGGCGATGCTATTGACCGCCGAATTCTGAAATTTAGCATGTAGGCTTCTTGGAGAGCGTAACGGAATTGTTGAAAGAGAACGGAGTGTCTTAATACTAGGTTCTCAGGTTCCTTCTGCCTACACTGCTTTACGCGGGATACAGCGTGAAGTTAAAAAAAAAGAAAACGTCAATTGAAAAAAAAAAAATTTAAATATAATCATTCGCCCAAGTGGGAATCGAAACCACAACCACGTTTTTGCGCGTATGCGAAAGCCACAAAAGGTGGTATTTTTTAGCTATTTTTTATTTTCAATCTTCAATTGTTTTTATTTCACAATTCTTATTTCTAAACAAAGTAATCCTTTGTAGTTCCCTTTTAATCTGTAACAACGATGCCGATTGCCGTTCAATAAAGACTAGTTTAAGTGCTCTGTGGTTCTGTAACCGAGTCCACTTGTTTTATGTTCAAGAATTTACTTATATAACTAATTTATTTGTATGAACATGTTTAGTATTTTTATTAAAATTTAGTATTTTCATTTCTTAGGTTTGGTAACAAGGCAAAGCGCGGCGTTGAGTTCCGCCACTCAACACGCATTGCCTCAATTCGGCGGAAAGTGGGGAACGGAATTGTTGAAAGAGAGTGAAGTGTCTTAACACTAGGTTCTCTGGTTCCCTCTGCCTACACTGCTATATGCGGGTTACAGCGTGAAGTTAAAAAAAAAACCTTAGAAAATACGTAACGTATGTATATAGGACAAAGAAAGAAAGCGAGTGGCGGTAGTCACCGACACGCTTTGGCTAATTAACTTGTGACGAGAGTATGACTTTTTGTAGGATATTCACAGATAACCTAATGTCAAGGCACTCAGATTTCCGTTTTTCATCCTAAGTCGATACATTGCATGTTATGGGACAGGGAACAACGTTGCGCTTTATATTGCTACAGTGGAGAAATTAAAGTATTTTAAATATAATTATTGCTCCGAGTTATAGAACACACAATCATCCCTTTTACAGTCAAATGAAGTTCCACTGAGCCATGATTATTTTGCTAGAGAGCTCGTTTCAGTGGATATCGCTGCATCACCAATAAAACGTTAATTAGGCATAAAAATTGGCATATTGTTTGTATACAGTCAGTAATATTTTTTAACTCACGTCAAAATAAGGTTCTAAATTTGACTGTATTTTTTTATTTGTGTTACCACATAACTTTTTTTATTGGATGAACATGATGTTCTTCTGATGTGGTCCTATTCAAATTTAGTTAAGATTAAACGAATAGTTTTTGAAGTATTTGTAACAATTTTACTTTTTAGATCATTTTATTTGAAATTAGGTTTTTTTTTATAAAAAATTCAATTATTATAAAAGCTACAAAAAGAGGCTTATCGTTATATTATGAAACTAAATTTCACAAAAATAAATAAAAAAAAGGTAATGAAAATTTATATCCGATGTGGAAGCAATATTATCGTAAAGTTTCATCTAGATCTGTTCAATAATTTTTGCAAAATTAAAAAACTAACCATAACCCCTATTTAACATACCTATTGTTAATTTAAACGTTTCTGAGAATGTAACTTTATTTGATTAGTGATAAATTATTCCGGTTTCTTCTTCTTTTAGGTCACTATACATTAAAATGAACCGTTGAACATTCCCAAAAGTAACAATAAAATTATATTTGTTTCATTGATATATTAATCCGTTTTCTCCTTCTAGGTCACTTTAAGATGAACCAACATTAGATTTAGTTAGTCACATCAAGCGATCTTCTCGAAAGTTCTATGGAATGGCGATACTGCGTGCCCGTTGTCCTGGCTGTTATCATGTTCCTACTTGTTGGTACAATCTTTGAACGTAGACTGGAGGCCGCTATACGACGAATTAGTGAGTTAGTTTTACATTAATATGTACACATACATACATACATAGCTTCACGCTGTATCCTGCATATAGCAGGGTAGGCAGAAGGAACCTGGTGTTAAGACACTCCGTTCCCCACTTTCCGCTGAATTGAGGCATTACGTGCTGATTAGCGAAATCAACGCCGCGCTTTGCCTTGTTAGCAAACCCAGGGAATGAAAAATTCCATTACCTGGAGTGGGAATCGAACCCATAACCTGTCGCACGCTTGTGCCTTAGGGCGGGCGTTTAATAATATGTATAATTCTCTTTTTAACCCACTTTAAATAAAGAAGAGATTCTCAATCAATTTTTTATAAGCGTTGCATAACGTTTTATTGTGTGAACCAATCTTGATTATTTTTATACTATTATGTGATAGTCATCTAGTGCTCACATCGTCATATCTAGTACTTCTGATGTAACTTTAAGTTCACGCTGTAACCCGCATAGAGCAGGGTGGGCAGAGGGAACCAGAGAACCTAGTTTTAAGACATTTTCAACAATTCCGTTCCGCACTTTCCGCTGAATTGAGGCATTGCGTGTTGAGTGGCGGAACTCAACGCCGCGCTTTTGCCTTGTTACCAAACCCAGGAAATAAAAAAAATCATTTTAAAAATTTCATTTCCTGGAGTGGGAATCGAACCCACAACCTGTCACGTTTACAGTCGCACGCTTGTGCCTCTGCGCCACGACAGGCGTACTTTACAGGGTTACTTTCTAGTGCAATTTATATGAACGCGGTTTCCTTTTTTTTGGTAAAATCTTAATTATAAAATTTCTATCCAGTCGCCCACCAACAAGCACGCCTACAAGCTAATCAACTACACTACCCAGCAAGCGATGTACCGGAAACATCACAAAGGAAACAGGCAAAGGAGGGAAAATCGACTTCTCAAACAGAAACGGTGAAAGGCATAGAAATTAACCAAACATGTGGTAGTGAAGCAACACTCACGCGCGGGTCACTAAGAAGCTTAGTCGATGGTAAATTAATATCGAGTAAATCTGTACCACAAATAAAAACGTTGAAACTTATATATAAAAAAGACAATGTAGTTTCTTGAATAAATTGTGTATATTCTTATGAAGTATTTTATTTAGCAACAAGTTTTATTCTACGATGTCGTTTGCGTGGAGTTTAAGGTCCGTTTTTTTTTCATTTTCGTAGAAATTTCGAAAAACTTTTTTTAATATTCGCCTACCTTAATGAGCCTACATGCAAAATTTCAATTTTTTATGGCTAGTAGTTTCATCTGTACATTAACTGTGAATCGCTCAGTTTAGCAAATTTTATACCAGTGTACTTATACAATACAATACAAAGCCTTTATTACTGAATTTTTAACACAATTTATATAAATATATTATACAATACGCAATGCCTCGATTTGGCGGAAAGTGGGGAACGGAAATGTTGAAAGAGAATGGAGTGTCTTAACACTAGGTTCTCTGGTTCGCTCTACCTACCCTGCTACATGCGGGATACAGCGTGAAGTTAAAAGAAAAAAGAAAGATATAAATATATAGTTTGCACAACAGACCGGTTTCACTTCAGTGTGTCTTGCGACACATAGGCCTCCTCTAACATTTTCCATTGTTTCCTATCTCTTGCTGTTCTGAGCCACATGATACCAGCAACCTTTCTGAGATTATCAGCCCATCTCTTGAACTGTCTTCCTCTTTTTGGCTTGGTACTACTTACACTTACATATACGAGTATACTTACATTTAACTAACACATAAAATTTAAGCCATTATGATTTAGTGGGACAGAGTTCGTCGGAGTGTAAACCTGATTGGTTATAGAGTCGATTTCCTTTCGGGAAAATGGTTTTATTTCAATTATTTTAATTTTTCCCCTCTGGTCATACAAAAAGCGGCGTTGAGCTCCGCCACTCGTAGACAAGATGTTTCGATTTCAGTCAGAAAGTGGAGATTACTATATCATGATACTTTATTGAAACTAGGTTATAACTACTCTAGTAGCTCTCTAACTACTCAGTTATGCAGGAATTAGCGTGAAGTTGCAAAAAGTATTCTAAAATGTTTGTCATACACATATATTTTTATTAGCAAATTCAAATTCTTAATTGGGATTAGGTATATTTTTTTTTCTATATTCACGTATATACGTATATTCTAAATGTACAAGGACAATCTCATTTCCGGTTATATATCAATTTGGTCTCCATTCCTCGCGAATTTATTTAGTAACCTAAAAACGACGTTACGTTGACGCGTAAAATAGGGATTGCCTTAGCAACGATTATGTCACTTTATAAATAAGAGCAAGAGAATGTTTTTCTAATATATTATTTATAAATAATATTGACTTTCTGCATTTCTACTAAAAATAAATTATAATTTTATGAGAATCATCATTATGGACGAAGGATTCTTAAGTCGAAGATTTATTTATATATATTTGGGTGTGGCGAAACCTAACGCCGCACTTCGCCTTACAATAGGTAATTCCAAAAATCTGTGGACCATCAAGTGTATAGCATTTATTGTAACGATATGTACTATAGTACTTATCGAAACATAAATTAAAATATAAAATATAAGTAAAATATGAATAATAAATAAAATTCGAAATGCAAATAAAATATAATATTAAATTTAGGAAATAAGTATATATATTATATGTGTACATAATAATAACACGTAATCAATTTCAATATACAAAAGTAAACGAACATGTCACTTTGTATGGAAACGTCACATTGTGTGCGTCACGTCCGAAAAACGGTTGTTGTTCATGTAATGCCATACTAAATGTACTAAAAGTTTTAGGTTACCCCCTCCCGAATGTCATAACAGTTGCGTGGCATATATAGGGACGCAGCATGTGGTGATGCAGCGGTGTCGAGTCAACCTTCCTGTATACTGATATACGAACAAATATACAGCGCTGTAAGACTTGAACCGCATATGAAATATAAATATGATATATGGCATTTAAGAGGAAATTGGCATAATTCTTATACGAATAAAAGTCTAATAAGACATATATATGTACTGGGGCGATACATATAGTGGATTTAAGTGATCGAGCTTAAGAGAGATAAACTAACGTTGCTTAGCGTCACTGAGACTGAAACGTCTGGTTTAAGTGAACTGCTATGGTCATGTTGGGTGGTTGTATTGTATTCAAAGCTGTCTTGCGTTGCATTAGCGATACTTGTATGGCGGAGAATATTGATATAACTTGCGACACGTGACCGACGGGGTTCGGTGAACTTTATTGTTTACTGATAACCGCTGTCAGTGTAGCATCTCAATGTTACTTAGCGTCACTGAGGCCGATGTCCTAGGCTTAGTTGAATTGCTGTGGCGATGTTGGAAGGTTGTATCGAGTCTGAAGCTGTCTTGCGTTGCTTATGCGATACTTGTATGGTGGATGATGGTTATACGACTCGCGACACCTGATTCGGTTCGGTGAGCCTTATAGTTTACTGATAACCGATGTCGGTGGCGTAACCCAATGTTGCTTAGCGTCACTGAGGCTTATGTTTTAGGCTTAAGTGAACTGCTATGGCGGTGTTGGTTGGTTGTATCGTGTCGGAAGCTGCCTTGCGTTGCGTAAGCGATACTCGTGCGGCTGATGATATTGATATAACTTTATTTCTGTTGTTCTACACCATTGATGTAGGATGAATGGGTATGCGATGCTATTATGTCCCATGCGTTTTGAAGTACGTTTTAGAAGCATCCTTATGAGGAGCGCTATACTATTATGTCTCGAAACTTTGGAGTACGTAGTAGTGTCCGCCAGTTTGTCTTACGCCTTGGTGGTTGAGCACTCGTGACACTCGACTCTCGATGTTAAGCGAGACTACGGCTTGCTGATATCAGACTTCGGTGGCACCTGACCGAGTTCAAGTGTTAGTTTAGACAAACGACTGCCTTGATTGCGCTGTGCGTGTATATAACATAGACGGCCGCCTGGTGGTTGTGCGTCCGAATTGATATGCGAACCAACGACTTATATTGATCTCACAAATCAATCAACACTACGAAAATTGATCTCACAAATTAATTAACAACACAAACCGAATCATACTATTAAAATGCGTAACAAAAACAAACTTTAGAAAGATAGGAAGAACAGCTAACTAATAATTGATCATTTGCTTAGGCATTGTAAGTATCATATATGTTGACTGTTCCGTCGCGTCCTGGAGAGTTCATACGACTGCGTGGTTATTGCAAAGTTCAATCAGTCAGGCAGGAATTCATGGTTCGTGGCGGGGCGGGGCCACTAGCTATCTTTCTTCTTATTATGACTACAATGGATAGTTATAAGTGGGAGATAGATAGGACGCGTCCACGGCTTTTCTTTGGAACGAGCTGTGGGTGATTTCAACGGAATGTCGATGATATAATGATTACTATAAACAACGATACCCTCTGATGGCTAATTAATACTTATACAAGTCGAAACCTTCTGATGGCAAATTTATAAAAAGGGGATTACCTTCTGATGGTTATTATGCGATATTAATATATTAACGACTGGAATTTTCTTAATACTTTTACCTCTGAATTTCTAAAAGATTGTGGGTTATTTTCGAACACAACAATAAAGGATCCTAACCACTAAACATATCATGATGAGCCAAGGCATGATAAATAAATATGTATTATTTAAAAGGCAAATAACAGTTACAATATACCTATATCAATTCCTCAATATATTCACCATTTGGGGAGTGCTTAGTGATAGTTCACTAAAATCTTTCGATCCCCTGAGAAAAATATATGCGAAAATCAAAAAGAAATAGGCAGCAAATACCAATTGTTCCATCAAAATCACTAAACGTGACGTATGACGTTGCAGACAAGGACGAATTATCTTAATAATTTCCCTCGTGGCCGCCTTTGCATGCCCGTTTGAACTGAGTGAATGAAAGAACAATCTTTTTTATAGTTACGTATGTATTTAATATGAATTAGATTGCTGGCTTAGAATTTTTGGATGTTGTGGCATAGTGCCTGTATCTGACTTTTCGCGATATGTTTAACTTCACGCTGTATCCCGCATATAGCAGGTTAGGCAGAGGGAACCTGAAAACCTAGTGTTAAGACACTCCGTTCTCTTACAACAATTCCGTTCCCCACTCGCGATATATGTAGATTGAATTCTTTTTATATATAACATGGTAGGCAGAGGGAACCAGAGAACCAAGTGTTAAGACACTCCGTCCTCTTTAAACATTTCCATTCGTTCCTTCCGGTGAAATGAGGCATTGCGTGCTGAATGGCGGAACTCAACGCCGCGCTTTGCCTTGTTGCGCTTTGCCCGAAAACGAGAAAATATTATGTATTATAATATTTTCATTTCCTGGCATAGTGCTATGTGGGGCTTATTTATTTTAATCACTTTTGTTTTGTACATATTGTTTGCAAAAAACATTTTTGCATATACCCATTAGTAAGAACAGTAAGATATACATACAAGGAAACAACGCGTAAATCAATTACGCGAACTTCTCAAATTCAGTATCTAATGAGAAGAACTGACGCGAACATCAAGGAACTCCGCTGTTTGTTCGTTTTATGTTTGTTAAAATCACTTTTGTATGGAACTTACTTATGTATGTAAATATGATAAATGTTTTGTGTACAGGAGAAAAATAACACATATAATTATACATACACACATAGCTTCACGCTGTATTCAGCATATAGCAGGGTAGGCAAACAGAACCTAGTGTTAAGACACTGCGTTCCCCACTTACCGCCGAATTGAGGCATTGCTTGCTGAGTGGCGGAACTCAACGCCACGCTTTGCCTTGTTACCAAGCCCAAGAAATAAAAATACTAAACTTTACATTTCCTGGAGCGGGAATCGAACCCACAACCTGTCGCGTTTACAGTCGTACGCATGTGCCTCTGCGCTACAACAGGCGTTATATTACGTATATAATTGTAAAGAACAAAAAAACCGACTGAACCAATTCTTCAAATTTAGGAAGCAAATACAAAAAAAGTACGTTGTAAAAGCTAGTTATGTGTTATATATTTGAAATGTGCTAATTGCGGAACGGAGTATCTTAATTCAATTCTCTTTGATCGTAATTCAAACATATATTTTATATAATATTTTTGTAATGGTATAGAAATGAAAAAAGTAGCAGGAATCGAACCCGCACTGACGTGATCTTGGACGGTTCCTTGCTATCTAGCCAAACCCCTATTATAATAATAACAGAAATTAAAAAAAAAATCTTCAATTTCAAGAGAGGCCATCGTGCTAACGGCTATTGGCTTCATAGAGACCATCATGGCGCAGTGGGACAACGTCGTGACTGTAAACGTGATTGACTATGTGTTTGATTCTCACTCAGGGTATGATTATATAAACTATTTTCATGTCTTCGCTCCGCTACGACAAAGCGCGGTGTTGAGTTCCGGCACTTGACAACGCAATGTCTCGAATTCAGACAGAAACCGGCGAACGTAGAGTGTTGACATTAGGTTCATTCTGACTACCCTTTTATGAGGGATAAAGCGACTTTTTTTAATTTTCAAATGAACAGTTAGGCCACTTTACTATGAAACACACAAACTATTCTTTCTTTATTCAACCTAATGCTCCCAAGTTCCCAGCACTCAGGTTAAGCGCGGATTTTATTGCGGGGTCCAAACTAACTTAGCTGTTTTCCCTTCTATTTGCATATTTAAATCTACGCACGACCGATACATAAACATGAGGTACAAGGGCTAATAAAAAAGCAGTTTCACTAACATCTAAACAAATGAAACGTAACAATAGATTTTTTTTTAACTTCGCGCTGTTTCTGCATGTAGCGGGGTAGGCAGAGGGAACCAGAGAACCTAGTGTTAAGACACTCCATTCTCTTTCAACATTTCCGTAGCCCACTTTCCGCCAAATTGAGGCATTCGCCAATTGAGACATTATGGCGGAACTCAACGCCGCGATTTACCTTGTTACCGAACCCAAGAAATGAAAATACTCAATTTTACATTTCCTGGAGTGGTAGTGTAGTGTAGTATTAATATTAATTAAAATAAATAAGTATTTCATATTTACATTTCCTGGAGTGGGAATCGAACCCACAACTTGTCGCGTTATAATCGCAACAATGTTATATTTTAGCATCACACTGTATCCCTTGTAGTAACGTAGGCAGAGAGAACCTAGTGTAAAATTATTCCGTTCTCCAATTTTCGCCTGCATTCAGAGCATTCCGTGTTGAATACATAGTTTCACGCTGTATCTCGCATATAGCAGGGTAGGCAGGAACCTAGTGTTAAGACACTCTGTTCCCCACTTTCCGCCGAATTGAGGCATTGCGTGCTGAGTGGCGGAACTCAACGCCGCGCTTTGCCTTGTTACCAAACTCAGGAAATGAAGAATTCCTTCTTCTGAAGTGGGGATCGAACCCACAACCTGTCGCGTTTACAGTCGCACGCATGTGTCACTGCGCCACGATAGGCGTTTATTATTATAAATATAATATATACTTACTAAATTAATTTATTAATACAACACCAATTTAACCTATCTGTTCACGTTAACATTACTCGAAAAGCTAAATAATCTAGCACTAAAACAAATTGATATGCCAAAAAAAGAAACAAAACAAACAAATAAAATACCGGCCATAATAATGGGATCGTAAAAAAAATATCCAATGACATACAATAATGATATTCATAAATTCATGAGTATACTGTAAGCATCAAATATTCACATGTGCGCGTCATCAGAATATTAAAAACTGTTTTGTGAAAGACAATTTCAGGTTATGTTATTTTTTTTCTTTTCTCAATGGAACTTATTGAAATAATACGTGTGATTTATTATCTATGGTCTGTTAATAGGTTTCGACATTTATATAGGAATACTGCTTGATTAATATTTTGATTTTTTAATCTGTACTAGCATTTATCTAAATAAAAAACAAAAAATATTTATTTAGATATGTTACATACATAGCTTCACTCTGTATCCCGCAAATTGCAGGGTAGGCAGAGGGAACCTAGTGTTAAGACACTCCATTCCCCCCTTTTCACCGAATGAGGCATTGTATGCTGAATGGCGGAACTCAACATATTAAAAACTGTTTTGTGAAAGACAATTTAAGGTTATGTTTTTTTTTTCTTTTCTCAATGGAACTTATTGAAATAATGCGTTTGATTTATTATCTTTGCTCTATTATTTTTGTTATCTGTATTTAGTCTTTTGTTAAGTTTTGACGTTTATGTATACTGCCTGATTAATATTTACTTCACTTAAGTGAAGTACTTTAGTTCAAAAAATTAAGCATGTAACTTCTTATTTTGAATAAAATTATTTGACTTTGACTGTGCTAAAACTTCTGTCATACATATAGCAATGTAGGCATTGGGAATTTAGTGTTAAGACACTCCGTTCCCCACTTTCCACCGAATTGAGGCATTGCATGCTGAATGGCGGAACTCAACGCCGCGCTTTGCCTTGTTACCAAACCCAGGAAATGAAAAATTCCATTCCCTGGAGTGGGAATCGAACCCACAACCTGTCGCGTTTACAGTCGCACGCTTGTACCTCTGCGCCACAACACAGCTTCTGTCAATATAAGATTTAGTAATAATAGTTAAGAAAGTATCCAAAATGCAGCTTCACGCTTCTCACATAGCAGTGTAGTCAATGGTAAGCTAAACACTTCATATAGAATGGAGACATTCTATATATCTAATACTAAAATGGTAATAGAACGCATGACATTCTATTAGAATAAGCTAGAGAGTTCAAACGGATTCCAAGAGACGCAGGTTCAAGCCTCGTAGCGTTTAAAATGCCTAGCCTAATTTTAACTGGTTAACGATTCAAAGGTTTTTTATTACATTTCTTCGCTCAAGTAAGGCAAAGCGTGGCGTTTAATTCCGCCATAAAACAAGCAATATCTTAAATTTATAAGAAAAGTGGAGTGTCTTACCACTAGGTTCCCCCTAACTACTCAGCTACACCGCAAAAAGTGTAAAACAAAAAAAAATATCCCACTAACCAAAATGTGACGTCGAAAAGAAAACAAGAACTCTATTACGAATTTCAAACAACGTTTTTTTATTGATAACATGTTAAGCGTGTCTAGAGAAAGTGCCTCGCGTTTGTTCAGGACTACTCAAATAATCTATTTATTTTGCAAACATCTTTACTATTATTAAAAAAATGTTGAATCTTATCAACTAAGACTTAAAGCTCAAAATATATAAACTATGACCTTTTTAAGTGCAAAAATAATGGTTTTTTCATATAAGTGTATACATTCATGATAGAATTAAAATATGATATCAATTTTCGATGACGTTAATAGCATTTGTGTCTTATTTACTTGACAAATACAGTCTGTAAGGTCTCGGCTTACCTTCAATTATGTTGTTCTAACAATGTTTCTATGTTAACAATGTTTAGTATTCATATTTGGATACTACTCAGTATTGAATGTCTAGAAGCCATTACGGCATAGTGGGACAGTTTGAATGTAAACGTGATGGGTTGTGGGTCATTCCCATTTGGGGACGTGATTATATTTAATTTATTTTAATTTGTTCGATTCGTTGTTCGTTCGTGGGTTCGATTCCTACTCCAGGAAATAAAATTTTCCATTTCCTGGGTTTGGTAACAAGGCAAAGCGCGGCGTTGAGTTTCGCCACTCAGCACGCAATGCCTCAATTCGGCGGAACGGAGTGTCTTAACACTAGGTTCCCTCTACCTACCCTGCTATATGCGGGATACAGCGTGAAGCTACGTATGTATATATGTATATGTATGTATTTTAATTTCCTCACTGTGGCTTAAAACCGGACGACACTCAAAACGAAACGAAGTATCTTGCCCCTAGGTTCTCTCTGCTTCTGCTAATATCAAAAGCACTTTCACTAACTAATGTATAAACTACAACAAAACATAGGTTTATCTTAAGTCTTTTTTTATGTTACATTATTGAATAATAAATGAAGCTATTTTAACCGAATTTATCGCATAAGTTTTAGTATTCGTAAAAATATTTTTTGTAAACTCAACGTTTCGAACACTTTATTTCAGTCCGTGGTCAAGTAGACAGTATACTAATACGTGTTTACAGGTAGTCTACAATTAAAATATATATATATTTTTTAACATCACGCTGTAACCCGCGTATAGCAGGGTAGGCAGAGGGAACCAGAGAACCTAGTGTTAAGACACTCCATTCTCTTTCAACAATTCTGTTCACCACTTTCCGCCGAATTGAGGCATTGCGTGTTGAGTGGCGGAACTCAACGCCGCGCTTTGCCTTGTTACCAAACCCAAGAAATGAAAATACTAAATAATAACAAATTTACCTAATAAGTGTAAAAGTCGCAAATATCAAAAATCTCATAACGTTTCTGATGCTTCGCATCTACCGTATGCGAATTGCGCACACATTTTAATTTAAAGGAAAACGAATTCTCTCTGCCTCTTTCACGAACATCCATTATCAAATTAGAACTGACGTATCAATACGGACCCGTATCAAAATTAAAGTAACTAAATTGAACGGAATTTTATTTAAAGTCAATGTCACAGTGGGGGCGTAATGAAAAAAGTTTCGCTGAAAGCAACTGTTTCAGCGTTTCGACTCGTTTTCATCTCACACTTTTCATCTCGACGAGTGTCAAACCTGGGATTGGTAGAAATGTTCAGATTTTTGTGGTATGCTTTTGTTTATACATATTAACGGTTAAATATACGAGTACATACATAGCTTCACGCTGTATCCCGCATATAGCAGGGTAGGCAGAGGGAACCTAGTGTTAAGACACTCCGTTCCCCACTTTCCGCCGAATTGAGGCATTGCGTGCTGAGTGGCGGAACTCAACGCCACCCCTTGCCTTGTTAACAAATCCAGGTAATGAAAAATTCCATTTCCTGGAGTGGGAATCGAACCCACAACCTGTCGCGTTTACATTTTTCCCACCCTTTCCCACCCTTTTTCCCCAAAATGTGGTGGTTCCGATAGCGGACTATTACATTGTCCTCCCCTTACATCTGTATCCTCTAGGTTGGCAACGCATCTGCAACATCTCTGGTGTTGTAGATGTTCATGGGCGAAGGTAACCACTTACCATATCCATAAAAAAAAACTAGAAAACGGAGTGTTCCATTAGAATCTCTCTGTATACCCTATTATGCAATAAAAAAAGCTGAAAAAAATATTAGATTTTTAAAAACATGTTACTATAACGCCATCTACCTTATATTGTTTGATTTAAATGTCTTAGAAATGTACTCACTTCAGTTCTTAGAAGTTTGACTATTTTCACAAAGATGGTATTCTTAAATATCTTTGCTAGTAGAAATTGAGACTTAATAACCGACTTCAAAAAACGAGGAAGTTATCAATTCGACTGAATTTTTTATCTGTATTAACCGAATCAGATTTTACTGGGTGAACCAAGTTTGATGATTTTTTTATATGAAAGCCAGTGCTTCTGATGTGATCTCAATTAAGTTTATTTAAGATTTGACTGTTCTAAAGTTAATTCGTAATAAATTTATTTGTTCATTTTACTTGAAGTTAGTTTTCTTTTTTGTTAAAACTTTCAATTATTTGAAGCCTCCAAAATAGAAGATAAAATTAAATTAAAAAAATTGATTATTTAAATACATACATACATACATACACATATAGCAGGGCAGAGGGAACCTAGTGTTAAGACACTCCTTTCCCCACTTATAATAGTTAATATTTAGTATTTTCATTTACTCGCTCTGGTAACAAAGCAAAACGCAGCGTTGAGTGTCAACACTCAGCACGCAATTTGGTGGAAAGTGGGGATTGGAAATTTTAAAAGAACGGAGTACCTTAACACTAGGTTCTCAGGTACCCCGATATATGCGGGGTACAGCGCGAAGCTAAAAAAAACATCGTGTCATAAAAATTCAAACGTACGACCTATTCGCAATAATACAATTATCAACATTCACTATGCCAGAGAGTGGTCATATGATTCAATTAAATTTCCTTTTCAAAACTAAATTGGCTGCGGTCGATATTCGGTTACGTTTATTAACATTTTACGTATCACTATGTGTATGCGTTATAAATTTTTTATTATAATAATATATAAAATATTGGAGGGAATGAAAACATTAAATATCTACGAAAATTAGTATTTAGTATTTTCATTTCCTCGCTCTGCTAATAACTTATTAACTATACTTACTAGTAATAAGGGACGGCGGCGTTGAGTTCCGCCACTCAGCACGCAATGCCTTAATTTGCCGGACAGTAGAGAAAGGAAACCTTAAAAGAACGGAGTGTATTAACACTGAGTTCTCAGGTACGTTCTGCCTTACCTGCTGTTGCGGGATATATGCATAGAGCTATAAAAAATATATTTATTATATTAATTTTTAACTTGTGAGGTCATCGTGGCGCAGTGGTACAGAATCTGACTTTAAGCACGATTGTTTGTGTGTTTGATTTCCAGTTGTTATCAATCATATTATTTATCTTCACGCTTTATTCCGCATAGGAGGGTAGTCAAATGAAGGACTAAAATAATTTAAACATAATCATTTCCCGAGTGGGAATCGAACTCAAAACCACTCGTGGTAGTCAGACGCTCTCTTACTGCGCCACGATATTCGAATAATCATATTTGTTAATATTTTCATTTCTCCTTTCTGCTAGAACTAAGTACGGCGTTAAGTTCCACTACTCACCACGCAATGCCTCAATAAATTTCAAGCGGAAAGTAGAGAACGGAGTGAATGGACACTAAGTTCTCTGCCTACCTTGCTATACGAAAAGAAAACGTGAAGCTAAAAAATATAGATATATTTTTATCACCAGCAAAAGTAAACACGTCCGGTTGGTTTTATAATTCATAAACAAAACAACACAAATATCATTTGAATAAATTTCTATGTGTTTCAATAAAAACGTTTGATACGAAATACTTTTGACTTTCACTGTCTATTGATACGAATACGCGTAACATTTAAAAAAATGTTATTTTTTTAATTTTATTATGGGTGCTTTAAAGAATCTATATAAGCTCTGCTTTATGTACATATATGACTCTTAATAACTATTTCATTGAATCCATGCTATTAATTATACTACAATATTAATTAAGATTTACACAGAAAAAGAAAATACTTTAAAAAGTACAGTAATTACGAATAACTCAAAAATACGGACCACATGAAAAGCACTAGCTGTCATATAAAAAAGAATCGTCAAAAGTAATTCATCAATTAAAAAGTTGTGCGGTAACATACGTAAAAATACAGTGGAATTGATAACCTCCCCCTTTTTTGAAGCCGATTAATAATTGGTTTCAAACTTTTTTCTTTATTTTTTTCCCTAAGTACCTTTGTATTTTTAATTATTTTCCACATTTTAACATAGGCAGAAGTCGTTTGGACAAATCCTTGACATATAAGCCACTTACAAGTGGCTTTAAAGTTGCAATCATGCACAGTTAACCACACCATAACTTTATATGTCACGAATTATAAATAAATTACTGTATAAAAATTATTCCTTTATTCATTGATTAACTGACAAGTAAAGTACAGTTAAAACTACGTAAGTGTGTGGTGTTTTTTTTTATTATCGATAAAAGTGGGAAACGAGCAGAAGGACCACCTGATGGTAAGTTGTTACCTTCGCCCATAGACATCTTCAAAACCAGAGATGTTGTAGATGCGTTGCCAACCTAGTGTTAAGATGGCAGGGGGAGGAAATAATGTAGTGGCCGCGTCTGTCCGCCATCGGAACCACCACATTCCGGGCTACCTATCCTTTATAGGTAGGAATAGTGAGAACCTGGCTTACATGTCATCGAACCGGAACACATCATTAGATATTTGGCGGTTCGTCTTTGACATGATAGTGGTCGCGAACCAGGACAAATCTACTACCACGTAATTAGGTGTAGGAAGCGCTCAAAGAAGTTTTCAGAAGAAACGAGAAGATTCTCGATATTTTTACTGGACGAAAAAAATTAAGCATTGTTTTGCAATCGAAATTTCCGAAAAAAGTCTTTTAGCTAATTGAATAATTTATTCGTTTATTAAATTGTTAACTATTATTTGTATTTTATGAAACTAAATGAATAATTTATTTATGTTTTTTTACGAAACTGGATATCAGGCTTATGTAACCAGATTGAAGCAAGACCTATAATTTAAATGACATGAAACATTCGTCTGTATATGATATCAACTTACGACATTCCTTTGCACACAGCTTCAGTGAAACAACTAGGCGACCTGCAATAAATATGCTATGAGTAACAAGTGTTATAATTTTACTACGACCGGTAAGTTCGTTGACTCGTAAAATATGCGCTACCTAGGCAACGTATTCAAAAATTTATATCAAACACATGGTATTGTGTATGTAGTATTATTATATATTTTTTTTTAACTTCACGCTGTATCCCGCATATAGCAGGGTAGGCAGAGGGAACCAGAGAACCTAGTGTTAAGACACTCGATTCTCTTTCAACAATTCAAAAACGCCTGTCGTGGTGCAGAGGCACAAACGTGCGACTGTAAATGCGACAGGTTGTGGGTTCGATTCCCACTCCAGGAAATGTAAAATTTACTATTTTCATTTCTTGGGTTTGGCAAGGCAAAGCGCGGTGTTGAGTTCCGCCACTCAACACGCTATGCCTCAATTCGGCGGAAAGTGGGGAACGGAATTGTATTATATTTCTAATAGATTATTACAAAAAATATAGGCTTTCTGCAGTTTTTCTTCATATATTTCATTTAATCTTGCTAAATTTTATACTGTCACATTTATTATTTAACACATGTCGTGGCGCAGAGGCACAATCGTGCGACTGTAAGTGCGCGACAGGTTGTGGGTTCGATTCCCACTTCAGGAAGTGAAATTTTTCATTTTCTGGGCTTGGTAACAAGGCAAAGTGCGGCGTTGAGTTCTGCCACTCAGCACGCAATGCCTCAATTTGGCAGAAAGTGGGGAACGGAGTGTCTTAACACTAGGTTCCCTCTGTCTACCCTGCTATATGCGGGATACAGCGTGAAGCTATGTATGTACTCGTATGTATGTAAATTTTATACTTTATGTTCGTATAATTTTCATAAAAAGGTGCCCAAGGCTTTGTTTTCGTAAGTATTAATAATATGATTATGGACTGTTATTAAAATACGTTTTTAAAACATAAAAACCTAAGTATGTAAATAATATGCATGTCTATAAAGAAACACACTACGATAGTAATCATAGTCCCAATATAATTATGGTTTGTCCGCTAAAAGTGAAATTTTACGCAATGTATACTTACTGAATGAGATGGCAGAGTCCGAGATGTGGTGACTATATTGTAATAATATGCAGGACAAAATTCTTTAACTTTTTTTAAAATTTTAAAAATTGCAATCAATTTCGCAATTCCGCTCACTTTTTTAATTTTATTCTTTCTTTTTTTTATATATGTGTAACTTCTGTTTATTTTTTTTTCTTGCAGCTATTATCTACGACTTTGATTGCGTGGTCAATGAGAATTCATATCATTGTGGATCTTCTCACGAGATTGAGATGTTTTAATACGTTAGAAATCTAGATGGATTTCTAGTAGTAGATGCTACTATCTCCACTCAAAAAACCATATGAGCTTAAACAATTTAAAGACATTATTAAAAACATATTATTAAGTACTGTTCTATCCAAGGATTAAAGTGTTAATCTGTGTATTTAAATGCTGTTGATCTTCACTCGGGAGGCTTCCCGATCATGATTTATTATAAACATATGATAAAATTTTGTTTAAAAAATTATTCCGGTTCTAACTCCTGTCGTGGCGCAGAGGCACAAGCGTGCGACTGTAAACGGGACAGGTTGTGGGTTTGATACCCACTCCAGGAAATGGAATTTTTCATTTCTTGGGTTTGGTAACAAGGCAAAAGCGCGGGTTTGAGTTCCGCCACTCAGAACGCAATGCCTCAATTCGGCGGAAAGTGGGGAACGGAGTGTCTTAGCACTAGGTTCCCTCTGCCTACCTTGCAATATGCGGGATACTACGTAAAGCTATGTATGTATTCCGGTTCTTCCGGTTTGGAAAGTACAAACACATTACCTTTGACATTTCTAGATTATAATTATTTAAATAATATTTTACATGTATAATATTACATTCATATTATTGTAATAAATATTTTATATGACCCATAACATGGTCGCTCTACCATACGAGTTTTGTAACTAGTGAAAGTGAGCTTCTCGTTCTCTACAACCAGTCAGAACGATACCTGACACACGATGGTGAGTGCATTTATGTTATTATTTATTTAATTATTATTATTATTTTTTATAATAAAATAGTTATTTATTATTTTATTATTAGTTATTTATAAATATTTATAGAAAAGTTATTATTTAAATAATATTTATTATTATTCATTTTCTTTTTGACGAAATCGACTTGTTTATATTTATATATCCTGTCCTGAGACTTTCAAAAATAGGATATATAGTTTCCTCCTTTCCCTGTCTCTTATGTAATTAAGGTTTATTAGCTAATAATTTTATTATTTTAAGAATTATTATAATATTTTTTTTATTTTACTATTAATTATTTATATAGAGATTTATAAGGAAGTTATATATTAATTAAAACTTAAGGTTTAATACTTTTAAGGTGATTTTGTTTGATTACAGTGATTTTCTTTAATATTTTGAATGTATCTAAAGCTATGCGGGATAGAATGTGAAACTTTATTCCAATTAATTTGCATACGAACGGTTGAAATCTGTGCATAAGACTTATTTTTGTATAATAGTATTTTGATATATCCTAATAACCTTTAAGATATTCCAATAATAATATGTTATAATATTATTTTATGATTTTACAACATTATACAGTGTGAAACTATATTGAAGTTTTGTATAAAAAATGGCAATAAGACATTTTTTGCCCTATTTAAGATGTATTGCTTGTTGACTGGCGGAACTCAACCTCGCAAGCTATTTAATCAGATCAATATAAAGAAAATAATATACAAACATTTTTTTAAGTGCTAACAAAACAAAACCTGTTTAAGACCATCTCGTAAGGACTTCATATATTCAAAAATAAAAAGTACAATGAATATTTTAATAATTTTATATTTCCTTTTCTATCTAAATCTACTCTGATTGTCTAGATAGTATAAATGATAATATGGTGATTAAAATGATCATATATTCATTATAGTTTCGAGAAAGTACATTTAAAATTAATAATTTAGTGCACTAATTTAGTTCTTTTTAGCCATTTTTTAAAATTTAACTCAACATTATGGCCAACTGGTGGTAGGATCAAAATCAAAATCAAAATATTCTTTATTTAAACAGGCTATTACCAAAGTTGTCAGTATTGACAGTCCTAACGGAAGCTACCACCGGCGCGGAAGGCAGTTCTGCTGAGAAGAGCCGGCAAGAAACTCAACATTTGTTCTTTTCAATGTAGATAAAGTGCAGCGTTAAACTCCGTAATACAACATACAAGTTCTCGATTTCATTACGTAATATTTACCTCAAAGTAATGTTTTGTTTGCGAAGTTTGAGAAACACTGTGTACCTAAGTATACATTGTTCTATATATGCACACAAAACATAGCATTACAATGTATGGCATTGTCAACTAAGTTATGGGTTATGTACTCATTTCTTGTATTTCAATAGGTAAAAGGAACTTAGTTAGGTAGACCTCTCTTCTAGGTTCTTTCGAGAACACTTTTCTTCGCTTCTATAGAAACCTACACATTTCAAATTTCTAGGCAAAATAGTTTCGGCAGTGCGTTGTCTGTCAGTTATTACGTTCCATGTCGTATTTATTTTATTTTCCGAATTTAATTTTTATAAAGATTTTTCTCGAATGCAACCTTTTTTTAATATTCGGAGAAAACACTGACTCGCTTCAGGAAGTTAGGATCACGTTTCCATTGCCTCATATCATATAACTCATATAACTTATTTCTACTACGGTATATGCCTACAGTTGCCCAGCCACAAAACTTTATTTTAACATTTTTATGTAGTGTTTTTAATTGAAACGTCGTGTGAAATTCAATCAAAATTACGCTAAACAAATTTTTGTAACACGTATTCGGATTTTCTATACTAGTTTTTGATATTTTTCTTTCAACATTATCTTTAAATGTATTTAATTTACTGTTAGTGATCGGTTTAAATGTATTTTTTCGCATATGAGTAACTTGATCAGCAGACACTGAAAATTTTAGTCCACAATGATCAGAACTTAAATTATTTATTATGAGTTGGCCCTCAATGTCAGTGGCAGAAGACGTTATACAAGTTGCTGAGATATTTGTAATACGAGTAGGTTCGCAAAAGATATTCATTAAATTAAACTATTTATATAGATTTAGAATACTTTTTAGGATCTTTACTTGTTAAATACAATTTATTAATTTTAAATTTATCTCTTTTCAGGGAGCTTCACACAGCGAACAAGTATCTCACAACAAAAGCGACTTAGTAGCGAGGATCAAGGAAAGACTGAAGACTGTCGATCCAAAGACAGCTAAAGAACTTGGCGGAGTTTTCCTTTTCAACGTCATTAAAGGCACTTCTGTATATTCTTGGAGTAAGTAATATATTTTTTATGAATTTTTACTTTAAATCGTAAACTGTAAGTATATATTACTTACATACATAGCTTCACGCTGTATGCCGCATATAGCAGGGTATGCAGAGGGAACCTAGTGTTGAGATACTCTGTTCTCCACTTTCCGCACGAATTGAGGCATTGTGTGCTGAGTGGCGGAACTCAACGCCGCGCTTTGCCTTGTTACCAAACCCAGGAGCCGAACCCACAACCTGTCACGTTTACAATCGCACGCTTGTGCCTATTCACATAGGAAATTTCAAAAATGCTCTTATAATGCTATTCTGAACTTTCCAAGTTGAAATTAAGTATGTAGGCTATACCACATTTCAACTTTCTATGACCAATAGTTTCGTCTGTACGTTATCTGTCAGTCAGTCAATAATGTATACGTTTCATGTAGGTACATAGGTACCTACATGAAACGTATACATTATTGACTGACTGAATCTAAATAATAGTATTTAGAGAAGAAACTCGAAACGAAATAGAGACATTTCGCTGTTATACCTACCGCGCCTACCTCTACCGCGTATAAAGGAAAGAGGTTGGATGAATGTTTGTTACCTATACGCAAAAACTAGTAAAGGATTTCTCAAAATTCTTAAAAAACTTCACGCTGTATCCCGCATATGGCAGTGTACGCAGAGGGAACCTAAGAACCTACTGTTAAGGCACTCCGTTCCCCCACTTTCCGCCGAATTCAGGCATTGCGTGCTGAGTGGCGGTTATAGCGCGCTTTGCCTCGTTACCAAACCCAAAGGATATGAAAATATTAAACTTTTACATTTCCAGGAGTGGAAATCGAACCCACAACCTGTCGCGCTTACAGTCGCACGCTTATGCTTCTGCGCAAACCCAGGCATTATATTATAACATATATTTTTTTCTTTTTTCTTTTTTAAGTTCTCGCTGTATCCCGCATATAACAGGGTAGGTAGAGGGAACCTCAGAACCTAGTGTTAAGACACTCCATTCTCTTTCAACAATTCCGTTCCCCACTTTCCGCCGAATTGAGGTATTGTGTGCTGAGTGGTGGAACTTCACGCCGCGAAAATAATACTATTAATTTTAAAATTCCAGCATTAGATCTCAACCAAGTGACGGTATATGAAGGGGAACCAGACAACGATCCAGATACAACGTTCACATTAAACGAACATTACTTCAAGCAGCTTGTCTTCGGCAAAGAAGACCCGCGAGTCATAATGCAGGCGGGAAGGTGTTCTGTGACCGGCGATATCATGAGGGCAATGAAACTGGAACCTTATATTAAATTAGATTAAGTTAGCTATTAATAATAAGAAACATATTTCAAGAAATGTATAAAAAGTTCAGCGTAGCGGGCTTCGAACCTGCGCCTTTTAGATACCGTCTAAGCGATCTGTGACCGCTGAGCCGTACGTTCATATTGTTATATGTTTTTTGATGTTTTAGTTTTCAATGCTATTATAAGTGTAACATAATGTGTGTAAATTTTAAAAGAAAACATACCAGGGTAGGTAGAGAGAACCTAGTATCAAGATACTCTTATATTGTGTTGAGCGGCGGAACTCAACGCCGCGTTATCTTTTATAAATGGGAGCAATGAAAATAATTTAAATGTAATTACATACATACATACATAGCTTTACACTGTATCCCGCATATAGCAGGGTAGGCAGAGGGAACCTAGTGTTAAGACACCCCGTTCCCCACTTTCCGCCGAATTGAGGCATTGCGTGTTGAGTGGCGGAACTCAAAGCCGAACAAACGATATTAAATGTAATTGAATGTAGAATTATTTGTTGTTTTGTATATTTATGAATTTGATAAAATAAAATATAAAAAAAATAAAAGTTGATTATTTAATACAACGGTTAATACTTCATGAAATTGAAACGATTTTAATTCTACACATTTTTACCATTTAAATACACTTAGACAGAGAGAGTCCAAAAGCTTTACTTATCAACATTATTTTTTATGCCTGTCTTGGCGCAGAGGCACAAGCGTGCGACTGTAAACACGACAGGTTGTGGGTTCGATTGCCACTCCAGGAAATGTTAGTATTTTCATTTCCTGGGTTTATAACAAGGCAAAGCGCGGCGTTGAGATTCGCTACTCAACACGCAATGCCTCAATTTGGTGGAAAGTGGGGAACGGAATTGTAGTAAGAGAACGGAGTGTCTTAACACTAGGTTCTCAGGTTCCCTCTGCCTACCCTGCTATATGCGGGATACAGCGTGAAGTTAAAAAAAAATATACATTTTTTACAATTACTGTAAATTGACAATAACAATGGCTCTACTAGTAGACGTAAACCAAAGCACGGCGTTTAATATCTATATACGTGAAGCAAAAACTTTGTGCCCCTTTTTACGAAAATTACGCGGACGGAGGAGAATGAAACTTGGCACAGTTGTAGTTATTATAGAGAAGGAGTGCAGAATGCTAATATTTTTTTTAAATAATACATAAAAAAGTATATTAAATTAACAAAATAAATGTTACACACACACCATGGTTTGACATCCATGTTTACATGAAGTAACATATACATACATTGCTAAAGACAACGTGTTATTAACGCATTAACGGGGACACTCGTTACCACTTAACACGCAATGTCTTAAATTGCAGAAGCCGATGAATGGAGTGTCTTTACACTAGGCTCTCTCTGACTCTACCCTAGTATGCGGGATAAAGGGTGAAGTTGCTTTTTTATTAGTGGACGTTCTTTCTGCCTTTTGTCTATATGATGTAGGAAATGAAAAATGCGTAAAGAAGCAAAATTTCATTTATATATTTAATATAATATAAAATACAACCTAAGCATAATAATTATGACCATATCCAAAGTATAAGGGTTACGAGAAAAACATGTTATCTGGTTTCTAGCGGAACACAATTAAAAATATATTTCTAAGGTAAAATCGACTTTATTGTGATTAAATTAAGGATTAATATTAAACTTTAATATACGTCAAAGGATATTTTTTTAATCTGTAATAACGTACTTCAAACATGTAGGATTTTTAATTAAAAAACAAAACATTATTATTTGAATTATTTGACGTCTGTAACGAATTCCTATTAAAAATTGTTAATAGAGTTATTTTTTTTAATGACTCATTGAAAATATAACATATATGTAAATATATTCTATTTAGCTTTACATTTTATCCCTATGCCTTACTTATATATGCCTCAGATCAAATAATAATGCCGCAATTCGGCGGAAAGTGGGAAACGGAATTGTTGAAAGAGAATGGAGTGTCTTAACACTAGGTTCTCTGGTTCCCTCTGCCTACCCTGCTATATGCGGGATACAGCGTGAAGTTAAAAAAAA
>JAKGSA010000937.1:38570-161939 GCA_033558755.1 Philaethria dido | reverse complement strand
TGGGATGAGAGTGTCCTAGGAACTTGAAACGCTCTTTTAGGTAGGGTGGAGTGCATGGATCAAACAGTATACAGTAAAGAAGATGAAGAATATGTGTATTCCTGCGAAGACGGATTGGGAGCCACTTGAGCTTTTTGCGAAACTCAGAGATATGGTCATAATTATTTAAGACAAAGATGAGCGCAATAGCGAGATTTTGTAACCGCTCAAGTTTGTTCAATTGCTCCTCTTTTACGTCAAGATAGCACGAGTCAGCGTAATCAAGAACTGGTATAAGGAGAGATTGTGCTAACACAATTTTAGTTGGAATAGGTAGAAAATTACGCAATCGTGAAAGATATCCTACCGATGCAAACATCTTCCTACTAACTTCACTCAACTGTGGAGCCCACGTCATATTTTGGTCAATAGTAATGCCAAGATTTTTAACAGTCTTGCTGTACGGTACAATTTGTCCATTCAGAAGTATAGGAGGTAGAGAGGAGAAGTTAAGTCTAGACATGAGCTTTGGACTACCGATGATTATTGTTTGATTATTGTTGAAATACTTGAAGAAAAAACTTTGTACTCCTTTTTACGAAAATTACGATGACGGAGGAGCATAAAAATTGGCACACTTATAGTTTTTATAGAGAAAGAGTGCAAAATGCTAACATTTTTTTAAAATAATGCATAAAAATAAATGTTACACGTACTACCATGGCTTGACATCCATGTTTATATAAAGTGACATATACATTGTTAAAGACAACGCATTGTTAACGCGTCAACAGGGATCCACTCTTATCCCGGATAGTAGGGTAGTTACAGAACTCAATATGAAACACTCCATTCTCCAATTTCAGCCCAAACTGCTGATACACTACGTGTTAATGAAACTCGATGCCGCGCTTTGTTTTATCAATGTGAAGAAATAAGTAAATTAAACATAATCCCCTCAGTGAAAATCGAACCCACAACCTAACGTCGCTTACAGTCCGACGCTCTGCCACAGTCACTCCGTCACGATGACCTTTATTTATTACTTAAATATTTTAACTTATTTTATTTCTATTTATTTTTAAAAAATCCTGTCATGGCACAGGGACACAAGCGAGCGACTGTAAAAGCGACAGGTTGTGGGTTCGATTTCCACTCCAGGAAATGTTAGTATTTTCATTTCCTGGGCTTAGTAATAAGGCAAAACACGGCGTTGAGTTCCGCCACTCAGCACGCAATGCCTCAACTCGGCGGAAAGTGGGGAACGAAATTGTTGTAAGAGAACGGAGTGTCTTAACACTAGGTTCTCAGATTCCCTCTGCCTACCCTGCTATATGCGGGATACAGCGTGAAGTTAAAAAAAAAGATTAAAAATAATACTAGCAAATTTTTACTGTCACATTCTTTTATAGACAGAGGTACTACTATTTGTACATACATACATACATAGCTTCACGCTGTATCCCGCATATAGCAGGATAGGCAGAGGGAACCTGTGAAGACACTCCGTTAACCACTTTCCGCCGAATTGAGGCATTGCGTGCTGAGTGACGGAGCTCAAAGCCGCGCTTTGCCTTGTTACCAAGCCCAGGAAATGAAAAATTTCATTTTCTGGAGTGGAAATCGAACCCACAACCTGTCGCGCTTACAGTCGCACACTTGTACACATATCCTCGCTCTGGTATCAAGGCAAAGCGCGGCGTTGAATTCTATCACTCAGCACGTCAGCACCTCATTTCAGCGGAAAGTGGGGAACGGTATCATAAGAAAACGGAGTGTCCTTACACTAGGTTCCCAGGTTCTCTGCCTACCCCGCTATGTACGGGATACAGTGTGAAACTAAAAATATTTTCTTAAATCTACGACTATAAACGCAAAATCGCCTACGCACTTCAAACTGTACCGTAATATGTTTCCCATTTATAAGTCCGATATCGACCTATTTATTGTACCAGTTTATTTGAAAACCAATATAGTTTAGTAGTTTTTTCTGAACGCGATGGTCATATGTTCAAATACTGGTTGGGGGAATATTTACTTTTGTTAGTAGCTTCTTTGACGTGTAATGTACGTTGCCTGAGCAACTTGTATGTCACTAGGTAGTGTTAGTAATATTTATCTATATATAAATACGTGAAGTAAAAATTTTGGACCCAATTTAAAAACAGATAAACTTTTATTTGGTTATAACATCATATTATAACAATAAATATATTAATATACAAAAAAAAAACATTAATTTAATAAAACTAGTGTCCCCGTTGTCGCGTTAACAACGCGTTGTCTTTAGTTCTGTATATGTCACTTTGTATAAACTTGGATGTCAAACCATGATAGTGTGTGTAACATTGATTTTTAACTTCACACTGTATCCCGCATATAGCAGGGTAGGCAGAGGGAACCAGAGAACCTAGTGTTAAGACACTCCATTCTCTTTCAACAATTCCGTTCCCCACTTTCCGCCGAATTGAGGCATTGCGTGTTGAGTGGCGGAACTCAACGCCGCGCTTTTGCCTTGTTACCAAACCCAAGAAATGAAAATACTAAATTTTACATTTCCTGGAGTGGGGATCGAACCCACAACCTGTCGCGTTTACAGCCGCACGCTTGCGCCTCTGCGCCACGTGTTTATATATATAATAGTGCATAAAATTTTATATAAGCATGTTAAATTTCATGCACTATTTAAAAAAATATATTATCATTCTGCACTCCTCTACATAAACTATAATTGTGCCGAGTTTCATGCTCCTCCATCCGCGTAATTTTCTTAAAAAAGGGGTACAAAGTTTTTGCTTCATCTATTAATATATGGATAATCGTTCACACTATCATATATCCTACCTATAACGCCTGTCGTGGCGCAAAGGCACAAGCGTGTGACTGTAACGCGACAGGTTGGGGGTTCGATTCCCACTCCAGGAAATGAAGTATTTTTATTTTCTGGGTTTGGTAACAAGGCAAAGCGCGGCGTTGAGTTCCGCCACTCAACACGCAATGCCTCAATTTGGCAGAAAGTGGGGAACGGAAATATTGAAAGAGAACGGAGTATCTTAACACTAGGTTCTCGGGTTCCCTCTGCCTACCCTGCTATATGCGGAATGCAGCGTGAAGTTAAAAAAAAAAAGAGGCTATCATATATTTGACATATAATTTTGTATAAAATGCCAAACGCATTACTAAGGCAACGTTTATTTTACACATCAATGGCTAGCTATTATTTTTTTTTATCTTCAGGCTGTATCCCGCATATAGTAGGGTAGGCAGAGGGAACCTAGTGTTAAGACACTCCGTTCCCCACTTTCCGCCAAATTGAGGCTGTAGTTAATAATATTAAAGAATCGAATGTTATACCAATAAGTAACACAGTATAGTGCCGGTGCTCGGCGGCGACGTCGGCAGTGGGTCACTAAATAAGGTCACCATTTCACTTCGCCGTAGGATTTATAACTACATAAGGTGTTATGAGGTGGTTCTTCTCATTATAGAATGTGTCTTTTAGTAGGAGTTACATCAGTTTTGTTACATTAAATAGTTTATGATATATGTATGGAGATGAAAAATTGTAAAGCGCGGTTTTGAATTTCATAAGTTCGCCTCTAAATATTTATAATAATTATTATTTAGTATGTTTATTTCCTCGCTGTGATAACAAGGTAAAACGCGGCGTTGAGTTCCGCCACTTATCATGCAATGCCTCGATTCAAAGGAAAGTGGGTAACGGAAATCTTAATAGAACGGAGTGTCTTAACACTAGGTTCTCAGGTTCCCTCTGCCTACCCTGCTATGTGCGGGATACAGCGTGAAGCTAAAAAAATAACCCCGTAGATATGTAAAATACACGTTGCCTTAGCAACGAATATATGCCGACCATATTATAGTGTAAGTAAAATTTAATTTATTAATTTCTAATATATTATTATATAAAAAAAAATGTTGTCTGCATTTTTTCTTCATGTACCTTATATGTATGTTGTTATATGTACAATTTTAATACTTCTCCGATAGCATATTTTTCATAAAAAAATATTCAATGATAATGGGTTCGATATCCGCTTGGGGGTTTAATAATTTAAATTATTTTCATTTCCTCCACTAAGCAAACATTGCTTTCAGTCCGAAAGCGATGAACGGAGAGTTTTAACTATATTCTCTATGACTACCTTCAACCTTGGTAATTGATAGCGCATGCATGAAGAGGTTAATGTCTGCGGACGAGGCGAAAGAGGTATGCAGGGACCGTAGCGTTTGGCGCTCCGTTCTCTCTGACTACCCCAATAGGGACAAAGCGTGAAGTTAAGTAAGTAAGTTCATTTCCTCCTTCTCCTCCACTAGGCATGCAAGGTTTTTTCATTCAGAAAGCAGAGAGTCATGACACTACCCTGCTATGCTGTAATAAAAATCAACCAAAATACATACATACGTAGCTTCACGCTGTTTTCCGCATGTAGCAGGGTAGGCAAAAGAAACCTAGTGTTAAGACACTCCGTTCCCCACTTCCCGCCGAAATGAAGCATTACGTCTGAGTGGCGGAACTCAACGCCGCGCTTTGCCTTGTTATCAAACCCAGGATATGAAAAATTCCATTTCCTGGAGTGAGGATCGAACCCACAACCTGTCGCGTTTACAATCGCACGCTTTTGCCTCTGCGCCACAGAGAGAGAGAGAGAGAGAGTTATCTACCAAAATAATAGTAAAGAAAGGTATCAGGTATTTTTTTTTTGTGAAGCAAAAACTTTGGATTCCTTTCTACGAAAATTACGCGGACGGAGGAGCATGAAACATGGCACACTTATAGTTTATATAGAGAAAGAGTGCAGTATGCTAATATTTTTTTAAATAATGCATAAATAGTATATTAAATTAATAAAATAAATGTTACACGCACTACCATGGTATAAAATCCATGCTTATACAAAGTGCTAAAGACATCGCGTTGTTAGCGCGTCACCTGTGCCCGTTGTCTAGTAATTAAAAAAAGCGCGTTGTTGAGTTTCACCCCTCAGCACGCAATGCCTCAATCGGAAAGTGGGGAACGGAAATGTTAATAGAGAACGGAGTGTCCTAACACTAGGTTGTCTGGTTCGCTCACCCGGCTATATGTGGGATACAGTGTAAAGCTAAAAAAAATATATAATTAAAAGTTTTATTCCGCATAACCTGGTAATCATAGTAACCTACTATCGATATACTCTGTTCTTCAGTGTTAAGCGACGAACTTAACGTCACGTTTTATCCAACCAATGAAAAACAATCTTTTCTTTGAATGGGAATCGAATCCACAACCTATCAAATTTACCGTCTGACACCACAAAGCTAAAATGCCTCTCTCTCTATATAAAATTATGTATATATAATTATATACAGAACATAACTTAAAACTTGAGTGCGCTCTTGACCGTTTCCGATCATCCGCTTAAAAGCAGGCCACGAAGATTCATCGTCATTAATAAAACCATTACGTTTTAATCATACATATAATTGAGGATGCGGATTTTGATGAATGATTGCAGAGTTGAACGCCGTTGTGGCACAGTTGTGATAAGTACAGACTACGATAGTTGTAGGTTCGAATTTCGCTTGAATTAAGTGTGTAGTTTGGGGATAATATGTAACTTTATACTGTAATATATTCTTTTTCATTACTTTTTACTGGGTGAACCAATTTTGATGATCCTTATTTTATATGATAGCTAGCGTTTCTGATGTAGTCCCATTTAAATTTACTTAAAATCTGACAAGAAGTTTTTGAGTTATTCGTAAGATTTTTTTTGTGTATTTTATTTAAAGTCAGTCTGTTTTTTCTTATTATAAAATTCCATTCATAAAACTGTGCTTCATTAATTTAGGCTAAAAAAATGTTTTTTTTAGGTTTCACACTTTGTTTCTGAGTAAGTTACACAGAGAAAACCTAGTGTCAACATTCTCCGTTCTACCCTTTTCACTTGACATCGTCAACTGTATGCTTAGTATCGATACTCAACTTGCTTTGTCTTACTAGAGCGGGCCAATGAAAATAATTTAGCTATAATTAATTCCCCGAAGTTGGAATCAAACCTACAACTAATCATGTTTGCAGTCAATCTGTGTTCCACTGCGCCACGTTGGTTTCAAAGTAATGACACAATTTTGTTCAAGTAGGCTGAGAAAACTTTTTTTATAATTGCAATTTATTACTTAGGTAATTAGACAAGATGCCATAAAGGCGCAGTGGGTGGGAATAGTATCATAAGCGAATGCAAGTTTGATTCCCTCTGGGGTGAATTATTATTCTTAAATCATTTTCATTTCCCTACTCAGGTTAGACATAGTGAAGCTTTGAGTTTCTCCATTCAAGACGAAGTATCTGGAGTCGAGAACGGAGTGTCTTAACACTAGATACTTTCTGTAAGTAAAAAGTAAGGGTTTAAAGTGTTAACTCCTGTCATGGTGCAGAGGCACCAGCGTGCGACTATAAACGCGACAGGTTGTGGGACTGATTCCCACTCCAGGAAATGGAATTTTTCATTTCCTGGGTTTGGTACCAAGGCAAAGCGCGACGTTGAGTTTTGCCACTCAGCACACAATGCCCTAAATTCGGCGGAAAGTGGGGAACGGAGTATCTTAACACTAGGTTCCCTCTGCTACCCTGGTATATGCGGGATACAGCGTGAAGCTATGTATGAATGTTTAAAGTGTTAATCATACATTAGGAAATGAAAATCATTTTCATACATTCGAATGCGAACGCATGGCTTAGCGGTCAGAGCGCTTGGATCGTTTTTAACAGGCGCGGGTTCTAGTCTCGTTGCGTTCAAATTTTTATACGTTATAAAAAGAAAAGTAACTTGTAACAAGCTTGTTATAAGAATTTCGACATACCTGTATGGTACATATAACTTAGCAGTTTAGCACTTGGACGGTAACCAAGAGGTACGCAGGTTCGAGTCTCGCTGTTTTGAGTCAAATTTATACTTTTTCTAAAAACATTTTTGTTAATCATTAACGCATATTCCAACTGTGTTACAATAATTTCTTTTTTAATGTTTGAAATATTTAAAAGGTGCAAAAGCTCCAGTTACATACATATATCGATTCGAAACACATTTATTTTATATTTAACTAAGTAATTACTGTCAAGAACAACGTAGTAGAGTTCGGTAAAGTTATTTAGGTATGTGGAAACAGGTGACTTACGTATATAATCGTATGTCAGCGAAAGGTCACTTTACGCGTAGGGTAATAATTAAATTAATTAATTTAATTTAATAAATTTATTTAAGGCAGAGCCCTGTCGTGGTGCAGAGGCACAAGCAACTGTAAGCGCAGTAGGTTGTGGGTTCGATTCTCACTACAGGAAATGTGAAAGTTTAATATTTTCATTTCCTGGGTTTGGTAACAAGGTAAAACGCGGCGTTGCGTTCCGTAACACAGCACGCAATGCCTCAATTTGGAGGAAAATGGGGAACGGAATGTCTTAACACTAGGTTCTCAGGTTCCTCAGCCTACCCTGCTATTTACGTAATACAGCGTGAAGATAAAAAGAAAAAAAAAATTGTTTAAGGCTGATAGCGCTTCTGATGTGATCCCATTTAAATTTAGTTAAAATTTGAATAGTAGTTTTCGAGTTATTCGTAATTATGTTCGTTTTTTTTAGTCTTAACTTTATTTTCCATTATAATATTATTAGCAAGCATATAATTCCAACAATTTCCATTTAAATGAAAGTTTAAAAACTTCGAACTTTTTTTCACAAGCAAAACCACAAGCGTAACTTAGTCATAATACAATTTCTCTTGCTATTGACATTCCGAGCAGTATCGATTCTAAAATCTAGACTTGTCAGGCACGCGCCGTCGTACGTGTATGTCTTTGAATGGGACTAGATCCTGAACAAACACTTTAAAATTACTTTGTTATAAAGAAAACGCCTGTCGTGGCATAGAGGCACGAGCGTGCAACTGTAAACGCGACAGGTTGTGGGTTCGATTCCCACTCCAAAAAATTGAATTTTTATTTTCTGGGTTTGGTAACAAGGCAAAGCGCAGCGTTGAGCTCCGCCACTCAGCACGCAATGCCTCAATTCGGTTGAAAGTGGGGAACGGAGTGTCTTAACACTAGGTTCCAGCGTGAAGCTATGTATTATTATAAAATGTAATTTATAATAATTAATATTTAGTATTTTCCATTTCATCACTTAGCGCAGTGTGACGTTGAATTTCGTCACACACCACAATGCATTAATTCGGCGGAAAGTGAGGAACGGATTATAAGATAACGGAGTGTTTTAACACTAGGTTCCCTGATTCCCTCTGCCTACCCTAATATGTGCTGGACACAGCGTGGAGCTAAAAATAAAGAAATGTATATACTTATATATTTAAAGTGGGAGGTGTTCCGGTCTCTCAGGTTTATCATTTTCAGGGTAACAGTTATAATGACAACCATATTTGGGATATCGAGGTATAAAATGAATACTTAACGCCTTCACCTTAAACCAAATGTTTGTTATTTTATGGGACACAGTTATGTCAGATTTGGCTTAGCCCTTAACCGACTTTATAAAAAGGAGGCTACTCAATTCAATTGTTTTTTTTTTAACTTCACGCTGTATCCCGCATATGGCAGGGTAGGCAGAGGGAATCTGAGAACCTAGTGTCAAGACACTCCGTTCTCTTTCAAAAAATCCGTTCCCCACTTTCCGCCAGATTGAGGCATTGCGTGTTAAGTGGCGGAACTCAACACCGCGCTTTGCGTTGTTACCAAACCCAGAAAATGAAAATACTTCATTTCCTGGAGTGGGAATCGAACCCACAATCTGTCGCTTTACAGTCGCACACTTATGCCTCTGCGCCACGACAGGCGTTAAGCGTTTGGCGTTTTTTTTTATGTTATTAAATACATATAAAAGCTAGTGCTTTTGTTGAGGTTCTGTTTAAATTCAGCTAGGAAGTGATGAGTGGTTTTTGAGTTATTCGTAGTAATGTTATTTTTTGTGTATTTTATTTAAAGTTTTTTATTGTTAAAATTTTAATTATATATTCATGTATACTTTGCTTATAGTTATAATTAACTTCCACACGATTTCAAAATTTCGATTAAAAAATTCTGGGTTTGGTAACAAGGCAAAGCGCGGCGTTGAGTTCCGCCCCTCAGCACGCAATGCCTCAATCTGGCGGAAAGTGGGGAACGGATTTGTTGAAAGAGAACGGAGTGTCTTAACACTAGGTTCTCAGATTCCCTCTGCCTACCCTGTTATATGCGGGATATAGCGTGAAGTTAAAAAAAAAAACGATTTCAAAATATTGCGTGTTGAGTGGCGGAACTCAACGCCGCGCTTTATCTTAATAGAGTGGAAAATGTAAATGTAATTCAAATAATTTCTCGAGTAAATTCAAGTACTTACGTGAGTCCAAACGTAGCATCTTTAGTCACTACCACGCGTGAATAAGATGATAAGTCGACTAACATATACAATATTAATAAGCATTAAAGTACAAGAAACAAAAGAAAATATCATTTTATGAGATTACTAAAATCACATAGTTAAGATTTTATTAAAACAAGGAAAAGTGACTTCAAATAAAATGTACTAATAAGCACAATTATTACGAATAACTCATAAACGACTTGTCAGATCTTAACTAAATTTCAATAGGACCACATCCGAAACACTAGCTATCTCATAGAAAAAAAATATCAAAATTGGTTCACCCAGTAAAAAGTTATAAATACCTTCTTTTTTGAAGTCGGTTAAAAACAAAAACATTAACAAAATGTAGGCCAAATCGGCAGACGATGTAAATAAATACAGTGATTAGTTTAATATTATCCGGCGCGGCCTAAACCTTCTTTGAGTAGACACTAACTATTACCGACATACTGAGAATAGGGCTGTCGCTGCGAAAGTTTTCTTGAGATTTTTTTATATTTTTATATTCGTTTATAAGAAAAAAAAATGTTTTTCTTAGAAAATGTTTGTAAATTCGGGCGTAGCATGATTTGAACCCACGACAATCCGTCCAAACGTTCTGTCCACTAAGCTACACTTGTTGTCTTCTTATATCGAAATTCGTATACGCTTGTTAAAATTTATTTCTAAAAAAATCTTTTTTGAAAATTTGAATTTCATATACTTAATCGTAACTAAAGGTTAATATTATGATTCGAATAGAATTAAGTCGCTAATAAGTTCCATCATAATGCGTCAAAAAAGATAAACTGTCTAGACTCTCTGTTCTATACTTTGCGCCCAAAAATGAGTCATTGTGTGTTAGGTAAGTGGCGAAATTCAATGCATTGCTTTGGCTTAATAGAGCAAAGAAATGAAAAAAGTTCAAATGTAAGCATTTCTCTGAGTGGAGATCGATTCCATAATCAATCGTGTTTACTGTCGGATACTGTCCCGAGCATGAGCTTGAGGGCATGTATGAAGAGGTTAATGATTGTGGACGAGGCGTGTATGCAGGGACCGTAGCGTTTTATTTATATTTTTTATTATTTACTATTAAATATTAAAAAGGAAACAAATATATGGATTTTTCAATAAACGTAGGATTATAAATACAAGATCACAAACAGAATAAAAAAATATTTTATAAAAAAAAAAATCCATTAGTGACAACCCTAACAGTCTAAAGTCGATCCAGTCAAACTCGTATCACATATATTCAGTTTCCATTCTATATAGAGGATGGACAAGCAATTTAGAATTACTTTATATCGGAAAAACACATTTTATTCCTAGAAAAGTGTATAAATCAGTTGAAAGCCGTCTAAGTGTGTACAATGGTTCTGGGTTCGACTCTAATTTGGGGAAATGATTATATTTGAATGGCCTAAAATAATGACGCCTGTCATGGCGCAGAGGTACAAACGTGTGACTATAAACGCGACAGGTTGTGGGTTCGATTTCCACTCCATGATATGTAAAAGTTTAATATTTTCATTTCCTGGGTTTGGTAACGAGGCAAAGCGCAGCGTTGAGTTCCGCTACTCATCACGCCTCTCACTCCCACTCATCATCCCTCTGCCTACCCTGCTATATGAATAAAAAAGTAGGGAAAGGAGTGTATTAACACTACGTTCTCTTTGGTAAAAAGATTTTTGAGGGACTCAGCAGTTCTTCAAAAATCTTGTGGCAATGGTTACAGATTTTTCAAGACAGTTTCTTATTTTTGGTACGTAATAGTTGCTTTTCGTAATTATATTTTTAAAAATTAAAAATACAACAGACGGACTAGACAATTAGTGTACAGTCCGTACATTTTTTCCTTATACATTTTTTAAATTATAAATTTGTAAGCAAACATTATGACTGTAAACACGTCTAGGTGTAGATTCGATTCCGATTTGAGGAATGATCATATTTAAATTATTTTCATGTCCCCGCTCTAATAAATAAAGCACGCCGTTGAGTTCCGCCACTCAACTTATAATGTCTCAAATTTAGGCATAAATATATGATCATTGGATTCTCTTTAATTACCCTACATTTTTAAATAAACGAGTATCCTAGTGTGGGGAACGGAGTGTCTTAACACTAGGTTCCCTCTGCCTACCCTGCTATATGCGGGACAAAGCGTGAAGCTATGTATGTATGTATAAGTATCCTATACAACCAAGCACATAGCAGGGTAGGCAGAAGGTAGTGTTGAGACACTCCATTCTAATAACAGTTTTGTTCCCCACTTTCTGAATTCAGCTATTGAAAACATTATGTGTTGAGTGGAACTTAACGTCGCGCTTTGTTTCACTAGAAGTAGAATTAAATTAGCTTCACGCTTAGCAGGGTAGGCAAAGGAAACCAGAGAACCTAGTGTTAAGACACTCCGTTCCCTTTTCACATTTCCGTTCCTTTCTGAATTCAGCTATTGTGTGCTGAGTTGTGGAACTCAACGCCGCGTGCCTTTATTATATTTTTAGTTAAATTCAATATATTTAAATATAATACCGTTAGTCGCAAAAATTCAGCAAACAGTAAGTAAGTGTGTCAGTGGCGAGAGCGAATGCGGGTACAGTTAGACTTTTACTTTTCTAGCCCCACCACCTTAACTTGGCTGCCTTACTCTATATTATTTATGTTTTATTTTACTATACTATGCTATATATCTGTTTGTCATGGCGCAGAGGCACAAGCGTGTGACTGTAAACACGATAAGTTGTAGGTTCGATTCCCACTCCAGGAAATGTAAAATTTAGTATTTTCATTTAATTGCTTGTTACCAAACCCAAGAAGGGTTTGGTAACAAGGCAAAGTGCGGCGTTGAGTTCTGCCACTCAACACGCAATGCCTCAATTCGGCGGAAAGTGGGGAACGGAATTGTTGAAAGAGAATGGAGTGTCTTAACACTAGGTCGTCTGGTTTCCTCTGCCTACCCCGCTACATGCGGTATACAGCGTGAGGTTTAAAAAAAAATGTATTGTCATTTCCTCGATCTGGTACCAAGGCAAAGCGCGGCATTGAGTTCCACCACTCAGCACGTAATAAAATTTGGGGGAACATGGGGAATGGAAATATTAAAAGAGAACGGAGTGTCTTAACACTAGATACTCTGGTTTCCTTTGCCTACTCTGCTATTTGCGGGATACAGCGAGAAGCTAATTTAATTTAATTTTAGTTATAGTGAAACAAAGCGTGACGTTAAGTTCCACTCACCACATAATGTTTTAAATTCTACATCTCAGGCAGTATGCCTTACTGTATATCATGACTGTATCATCGTGGACAGTGGAGGTGAACGTTAATGAGCATTTTAAAGGGGCCCCTTAAACCTACACTTGAGTTGAAGTCCCAGGCACTCTCCAAACTCCTCTCTCTGCAACGTTTATGGTGCACTAAGGAGTTTCTTCTTTAATATAATAAATTATCATATTCTTTTTTTTCTACTGGGCAACTAGTCAAAACGAACCTAGTGTCTCCGTTCTCCACTTTCTGTTCAAATTCGACTTATTGCATATTAAGTGGCGGAACTCAGCACCGTGCATTGTTTTACCAGAGCGGGGATAAAAGAAATGGCCACTGTCAAGCTTTTTTGGAGCTTTTTCTAAAACTTTTTGCATAATATTTAGCAATCAAATGACTCAATATAATATTTGGGTCGTCTTTAATCTTTTAAGATGAATTTTTGGCGGACCTAGCGGTATTTTATACGTGCCTACGAACATGTCTCGACGTGCTGAGATGATATGACGCAATCATACCTACTTACGTTTTTACTTTAAAAAAAATTAAATATTGTAAAAATATATGGAAATCATGAGGGAGTAGAACAGTGTATGTTGTAGGTTCGATTTCCACTCCAGGAAATGATTACATTTAAATCATTGTCGTTTCTCGACTCAGATAAGACAAAGAGCGATGTAGAGTTCCGCCACTCAACACGAAATGATACGTCTTTTTTAAAACTTGATTTGTGCCAAAATTTGGAGTAAATATGTATTCTTAATACATTTTTATTAGCTTCATCAAAGCTTTTTTTGTTTTTTTAGGATATATTCTCGAATATTTGTCTTGTAGTTTATTGAGCATTTATACCAAATTGTGAGCAATTTATATCTCAATTAAATAATTAATTCATAAAATAAAGCAAAAATATCATTCATCTATTGTCATACACAAAACATATAGCAAAATTCCCAAAAATAACATATAAACACACAAGAATCTCATCAAAATCGGTCATTTACGAGATATAACCTTGACCATGCAAACGGAAGTGCACAGCGAGACGCGAGAGCGAGATGGTAGTATGGAAAGTGGGGCAGTAGCGCGCGTCCCACATCCGCTAGGCTAGCGTTAAGGTTAACTTTAATTTTTGAATTGTAACACTTGTTTAGTCATATATATCTTGAAGTATAGGCAGAGAGATAGAGAGTAAGTGACTTCGTTCTCCATTTTCTGCCAATTGCATATCTTGCGTTTTTATGTGATGGAACTTAAAAAATGAACTTAAAAAATGAACGCCAGTCGTGGCGCAGAGACAGAAGCGTGCGTCTGTAAATAGCAGGGCAGGCAGAGAACCTAGTGTTAACTCCGTTCTTTTTTAACATTTCCACTTCACATTGGCATTACGTGTTGGCGGAACTCAACGCCGCGCCTTGCTTTGTTTCCAGAGGGAGGAAATGGAAATACTAAATAATATTTAGTATTTTTATTTCCTCGCTCTCCTTATTTCCTTCTCTCGCTCTTTCCTATTTAAAATAAAAATATGAAATATAATTTAGTATTTTCATTTCTTGGAGTGGGAATCGAATCCACAACCTGTCGCGTCTACAGTCACTTGAGCTTTTGCGCCACTAATATATAATAGATAATTTTAACAATATTCATTAAATATTTAACTGTACAATAAACATTTATATATCGACATTGATTTTGCCATACTATTTAAGGTTTTCTGTTCATATATAAATTATGAAAAATAACGGTAACCCACAAAGCTTAAATTGTAGCATTATTGGTAAAACGTCGCAGTTTCCTCGTATATGGCCAGCGGGTGAGCGTGGGACGCACTTTATCTATCTAACAATGATGGAAATTACACTAAATTTTGCAAGTAGGTTTATTTCTATTATATATTCTAATATGATAAATTTCATGTCTTCTGACAAGATTAGGTGCGGCGTTAAGTTCCGTCACTTAATAAGCAATGTCTTGAATTGGAGTAAAAAGTGGAGAACGGTGTGTTTTGACCATAGGTTCTTTTTGACTACCCTGCTATGCGGGATGATGCGTAAAGCTGCTTATGGTTATACTTGGCTTAGACAGCGTTTATAAATGCGCATGATTGTGGGTTCGATTCTCGAATGTTAATTTTCAAATTATTCAAATTATTTTCATTTCTCTGTCTGGTAACTTAAATCGTGGTATTGACTTCCGCCACTTAACACTCGATATCTAGATTATTTTTGCTTAAACTGTTATGCCTGGAAAACTAAGAAGTTTTCCCCTTTCCAACCCATCCTTTCCCCAAAATGTGGTGGTTCCGATAGCGGACTACTACATTATCCTCCCTTTCCATCTGTATCCTCTAGGTTGGCAACGCATCTACAACATCTCTGGTGTTGTAGATGTTCATGGGCGAAGGTAACCACTTACCATCAGGTGGTCCTTCTGCTCGTTTGCCATCCGGTATCCATAAAAAAAAATAAATTTTTTCTTGACTATTTTTGTCTAGATCTTTTTGAATTAAATACTTAAACAGTACACTACATTTCCTACATGGTATAGAGTTATTCCTCTTCCTCATGCTGCTCAGAGTGGGGTGGTAGAACCTAACCTTGCACTTATTTTAAGCCGACCAGGAAAACGTTATTTTTTATACATATATAGAACTACTTGTCCTAAATGAGGAACAACCGTAGAATTTCTAGCCAGTTCTTCTCAGCAGAACTACCTTTCTCTTCGGTGGTAGCTTGTTAGGACTGACAATACTTACATTTTATCCTAACTGACGATTCGAAAGTGTATGTTATAGACTTTTTGAGTAAAGAATATATTGATGTGAGAATTAAACTGCAAACCACAGCGTTTATATACAGACTATCTCAACTGTGTCATGATGGTCAACAGGCAATAAAATCTGGTTTTATTTAATAAAATATTTAGTTTATGACTTCAACAAGCTAAAAAGTAACAGTAATATGCAATCCTAATTACTCTACAACTGTCATCACAATTTAGCTTATAAAATGAGTAAATAGAATTTATTATTGTAAATAGAATTTATTATTTTATTAGGCGTTGAGTTCCACTACATGACAACCAATGTCTCAAATTAGGGCGGTAAGTGGAAAACGTAATACTTTGGCACTAGGTAATATCGACCTATTATGGTATGCAGGGAATAGTTGATCTACAAGAGGGACAAATAGTTATTTATGGTTTTTTAGTTATTTTCAATAACTAAAGAAATAAATCCTTTGTGAGAAATTGAACCTAAGGTCGAGTTTATACATATATAATATTATTTATATATATATACATCTTTATTATTATTTATTTTTTTAACTTCACGCTGTATGCCGCATATAGCGGGGTAGGCAGAGGGAACCAGAGAACCTAGTGGTAAGACACTCCGTTCTCTTTCAACATTTCCGTTCCCCACTATATTAAATCTAGTATTTTTACAATCTTGTCCAACTTCAACATATAACTAGGACTACTAGTTGTCTAGAAGTATTACAACTAGCCCTGTTAGTAGCACAAGATGTAACGGTGAATTCGTTAATCTCAGTACATGATATAACGTATAATTATATTTCCATTACCCCATCACCACATTGATGCACTTCGACGAAATGAGCTATTAATCACACTAACCTAAAAGTCACGATTTGTTTGGTACAAATCATAGGAAATTGACTATATTGACGTGTAAAATATGCGTTGCTATGGTAACGTATATGTCACTTTATACAAAAGTGTATTTCAAACATATGATAAATTTTCGTTCATGTATTAATATAAAATTGTTTTTACTATTATATCACTAGATTGATAGATACATTAAAGAAATTTACATTTTACATAGATATCAACAACAGAAAAAAAAACCACAAACAATAAAAAATAACATGTACGAAAAGACTACTTCGAAAGGAGGTATGCAAAGGCGACCTTATCACTACAAGTGATCTCTTCCAGGTAACCTTTGAAATAAACATTTAACATAGGGGCATATATAATATAGCCTATAGGACATCATGGTAGGGCATCATGGAATTAGAGTATGAAATTATAAATTATGAAACAGTAACGGAATTATCATAATTTGAAACTCTGCGTACACTCCGTTCTCCACTTTCTCCATTATCTATTTAAAACTCAACTCTATGCTTTGTTTTAACAAAGCGGGAAAAATAATACGAGTATAATAACACGTTGTCACACGCGATATGTATGTCACTTTATATAAAAGTGTAAGTCAAATATACTCGTATGGTAGTATGAGTGAATTTTTTTTTATTAATTAAATGTATTCCGATAAGCTATTGTGAGATATATTGGTTTTCTGCACTTTTTTTCCACGTACATGATATGTATGCCAATATTCATACTACTCCGTCAGCATTCTTTTTATAAAAAGGGATCCAATTTTTTTTCTTTAGATATTAACATAATGATTACAATAACTGGATACTCTTAAGGAGCACATAGGGACTCTAAGCTTTTTCAGCCTTATAGGTTTTAAATAATATCAAAAAATATTTAAAACAAAAGATCTTATTTCCACTATAATTAAGATTTGATTTTAACAAAAAAAGAAAACCGTCATCAAATAAAATGCACTAAAAGTTTGTTTTTTTTAACTTCACGCTGTAACCCGCATATAGCAGGGTAGGCAGAGGGAACCAGAGAACCTAGTGTTAAGACACTCCATTCTCTTTCAACAATTCCGTTCCCCACTTTCCGCCGAATTGAGGCATTGCGTGTTGAGTGGCGGTGGTGAAACTCAAAAGTAAAATTATTACGAATAACTCAAAAACTACTTGTCGGATCTTAACTAAATTTAAATGGGACCACATCAGTATCACTAGCTATCATATAAAAAAGAATCATCAAAATTGGTTCACCCAGTAAAAATTTATGCGGTAATAGATATAAAAAATACAATCAACGCCATAAGCTTATGCCTTGATAATATGAAGTCGTGAATAGTAAGTAAAGTTTAAGGGCAAGGTGACATGCTCGTTTAATTGCTTTTGAAAATATTTTAGTTGAGTTTGGAAAATCATATTTTCTTTACTTATTTATGGCGGAATTCAACGCCGATAATGAAAATAAATGTAAAAGTTTAGTATTTTCATTTTTGGTAACAAGGCGAAGCGCGGCGTTGAGTTCCGCCACTCAGCACGTAATGCCTCAATTCGGCAAAAAAAACGGAGTGTCTTAACTCTAGGTACTCTGGCTCCCTCTGCCTAACCTACTATGTGCGGGATACAGCGTGAAGCTAAAAAAAAATATTTCTCCCTAATGGGAATTGATCCCACGACCATTCCAATCACAGTTCGTGATTGAGCCACTTTGCCATGATGGCCTTATTTTGTGAGCATATAGAACATTTAGTATACATTTATTTCTTAAAATATTTTTGCAAATATATACACGTACTATATGTAATTTAGTGGACCATTTTTATGTTTTTTTTTTAAATATGCTGCGTGTTGATAGCGTAACTCAACGCCACGCTTTGCCTTTATATATATTTCCTTATAAAAATTTCCCTCAAATCGGAATCGAACCCACAACCAATCGCGTTTAACAATAAACACATCAAAAAAAAACAATAAACACATCAAAATTGTTAAGTAAGCAATTATAACAAGAGACCACTTAAACTTAATGAAGTTCAAGTTTGAAGGGCAAGGTGAGGTCACCTAAATACGTGCTGTCAAATATGTATGTTTATAAGTATGTATCTACTAAAGAAAATTGTATACTTTATTAGAAATTATGAACGGAGTGTCTTGACACTAGTTTCTCTCTGACCTAATGAAGAATGAAGTTGTATAATTATTCCGCCGAGTGGATTTTGAACCAATAACCTATCGTGTTTACAGAAGTTATCCCATCGCGATACGGTGGCCACAACAGTAGCTATTTCCAGCTTTACGCTTTATCCCACACATAACTGGGTAGGAAGAGGGAAGCGGAGAACCTAGTGTTAAGACACTTCGTTCTATTAAGATTTCTGTTTTACACTTTCCACCGAATTGAGGCATTGTAGGTTGCCTGCGGAACTCAACGCCGCGCTTTGCCTTGTTACCAGAGCGCGGAAATAAAAATATGAAATATTATTTTAAATTTCCATTCCCTCGTGTGGGAATCGAACCCACAACCTCTTTCTCTTACAAACACAGTATTACTAGGTTATTTTTCATCTACCTTAGAATACTTATAATATCCATCAAAACAAATACTAAATTATTTTTAAAAAATGTTAAAAAATTTGAACGCAGCGAATTCGAACCTGCGCCTCCGCGGTCTCACCCCTAAGCAACCTTTGGACGCCGAGAGGCGCGGGTTTGAATCCCGCTGCGTTCAAATTTTTAAAAGTTTGTGTAAATAACACTTTAAAGCTATCAAAAATACCAAATAACTTAATATGCTTACATAAATATAAGGTTTCAGTGTACTTAGCTCTTAGCCAAGTTCAAGAATGAAGGGCGCCATTTCACTAAAGGTCGGTGTGACCTTTCTTTGATACCAGTTTAAATAAATAGGTCGATGACACCGATGCGCGATTTATCGGGGCTAATGAAATTTCACGTTTTAAGCCTTTAAGACTGTTGTAACAAGTGTTTTGGTTCGGTTTTACTTGTGGTTTATAAATATTTTGTATAATATTTTTTTGGTTTATTCGTAATTTCGTTTGTTTGAATTATATTTTTAATAGCTTTCCCGTTAGGGGATGGTTTTCAAATGTTTTTTTTTCAATAAATTTCTTATTACTGGGAGAACAAAGTTTTATGTTCAATGTTTTTATTGACTTCATTCAAGAATTAAAATTTACATTTAAATTATTACCGATTTTTTTAGCCCTCTTGAGTGTAATATCCAAAAACTAAGTAGCCAAGCCTTAAATTCTGATGACAATACAATTTTATATATACTGCATAATCTATGTATATCATTATTTCAATTCAAAATGGCCGCCACCACAAAATGGCGGATTACATCTTATAATCCACCTAAAATGGGTATTAAATAAAAGGGACGTTTAAATAATCTACAAATATATATACGTATTTTTTTTCAACTTCACGCTGTATCCCGCATGTAGCGTGGTAGGCAGAGGGAACCAGAGAACCTAGTGTTAAGACACTCCATTCTCTTCCAACAATTCCGTTCCCCACTTTCTGCCGAATTGAGGCATTGCGTGTTGAGTGGCGGAACTCAACGCCGCGCTTTGCCTTGTTACCAAACTAAAGAAATGAAAATACTAAATTTTACATTTCCTGGAGTGGGAATCGAACCCACAACCTGTCGGGTTTACAGTCGCACGCTTGTGCCTCTGCGCCACGACAGGCGTTATAACTTTAGGCGTTACAAATATATGTTGTATATTAAGAAAAAAAAATAAAAAAAAACATATTATTTTCTAATTAAAAAAAAAAAAGAGCATATAAAAAAAGTATGTCAAATTTAATTTCAGCTAAACACATGTGAAAATAAGTATTAAAATTATAAAAGCTTAACTCAATCGTAATGTATAATTGTATGGGAAATGGGTCGTCTATTGAAACGCTTTTGTTCTACCCATTGTGATAAAACTGAACGATTATGATAGCTAGAGATGAATTCACACAGTTACCTAAAGGTCAAGTTTCACTTGGATTTTCTTTATTTTCATATGTATGTATGTATGTATGTGGGTTATTGATGTTGTTGTATTTAATTGTCTAATATTAATTTGTTTATTGTTTTTGTTGTTTTTATAGCTTGATTATTTTTTCTTAACTTCACGCAGTATCCCGTATATAGCAGGGTAGGCAGAGGGAACCAGAGAACCTAGTGTTAAGACACTCCATTCTCATTCATCAATTCCGCTCCCCACTTTCCGCCGAATGGAGGCATTGCGTGTTGAGTAACGGAACTCAACTCCGCGCTTTGCCTTGTTACCAAACCCAAGAAATGAAAATACCAAATTTTACATTTCCTGGAGTGGGAATCGAACCCACACCCTGTGAATGCGGTGTGTGCGTTTCAATTGCACGCTTGTGCCTCTGCGCCACGACAGGCGTTAATTATTGTTAAATTAATATAGATTTGACTTCGGACCATCGTGTCGCAGACATGGATTATGTCTAGATCATGACATGGACATCGTCTAGTTCTAAAAGCGACTGGTTGTGGGTTAATTTCCACTCGAAATTATTATATTAAAATTGTAATCCTTTTTTCTTTTTTGTAAGCAAAGCGTTGAGTTCCACAGCCCAACAAAGTCTTGACACTCTGGTAAAACAAAACGCGGCGTTGAGAACCACCTCTGAACTCTTAATGTCTCGAATTCGAACGAAAAGTAGAGAACGGAGTGTCTTAACACTATCTTTTCTTTGTCTACCATACTATGAAAGAAAGTGAAGAGTGAAATTGTGAAAATACCAAATGTATCGAATCCACAGTTATCGCGATTAATACGACATTTTTCTTCTCTAATATACTTTTTTTAGGTTCACGCTGTATCCCGCATATAGCAAGGGAACCTGAGAACACACTCCGTTTTTCTTCATATTTCTGTTCCCAACTTTCCGCGGAATTGAGGCATTGCTTTGTTACCAAAGCGAAAAAAATGAAAATACTAAATATTATTTATTCATTTTTTCCTGGAGTAGGAATCGAACCCACAACCTGTCGCGTTTACAGTCGCAGTCGCCAGTACAGGCTTCAATTCTACTCCATATATACTTTAAAGTGCGATAACTTATATCCAAATAAGTAATATCAGGTGTATGCTTAATAAGCTCGCGTGTGTAATGTAATAATACATTTTGAAGTTGCAACAATTTCATACAAAAATACACAAAGGTAAATTTATATTTTATAATTATTACCATTTTTGGAACATTTACCTGTTATGGGGTATAATTTTAATTGTAGATTTATGATATTTTGTCATGAAACCTGCTTTTTATTATTAAAGTGGGATAGGCAAGATTTTTCCACGTTTATCTTCTTTTTTTTTGCTTCACGCTGTATCCCGCATATAGCAGGGTAAGCAGAGGGAACCTGAGAACCTAGAGTTAAGACACTACGTTCTCTTTCAACATATCTGTTCCCCACTTTCCGCTAGATTGAGACTTCATCCTTTAGTTTTTTAATTACAATATGTTTTTTTAAGTTCTTGATATGCGAAATTTTACCGCCGTGCCTTACTAGAGCGAGAGACGAAACTAGTTGACACATTTTTCTATTTTCTTCAATTTTCGATTTCAAAACATTGTTTATTAGATGGCGGAACTTAACGCCGCGCTTTGTCTTAAGGGAGTGGTTAAATAAAAATAATTCAAATACAATTATTCTTCTAAATAGGGATCGAATCTAAAATCTATCGTATTTAAAGTCAGTTGCTGTTTCTGTGAGCCATAATCGTGGTCGTCATGGAAGGGCCCCTTAAGTTTACCCCAAAGTTGAAAGTAGTAAGCAGTAGGCACTGATTTGAGCTCCTCTCTCTGCAACTTCCGGCACCCGTACAGTGGATCTATGGGATGATAAGGTGTTCCATCCCCGTTGATATAATTAAAAAAAAGCTTAAATATGTTTTTAATTTATTTATGAAATATTCTTTAAAATCAATTCAGCTGATTAAATAATATTTATTGTTTTGTAAACCTATTGTCAAGGCATTTTGTTCTTGTCTTTCCGCCCGAAAGGGGTATTGAGTTTTGAGTGGCGGAATTCAACTTTACCAAAGCGAAGGAACTAAAGTCGAAACGAGTGGGATTCGAACCCACAATCGCTTTTTTTGCTACGACATGATTAGGCCGCTATTTATTACTATTTACGTTATTTACAAATAAACTTTAATTTAAAAATATCTGCCCTAAAATGATGCTATTTTGATTTATTAATTTATTCACGCCAGCTATTTTGGTATTCGTATACATTTGATATTGAAGCCACCGTGTAGTCATCGTGAAGCGATAGTCATAAACGTGGTTGTGGGTTAGATTCCCATTCGGGGAAATAATTATGTTTTAATTATTTTCATTTCTCTTCTACTTCTTCACTAAGGTAGGACATATATATATAGGTATAGAGCTCCCCCATTAAGAAGAATAATTGTATATGTATTGTAATATTCAATTCGAGTGTTTTTTACCCATAACGTTTCACTGGATGAACCAATTTTGGTTATTCTTTCTTTTTTGATGTGCTCTCATATAAATTTAGTTAAGATCCGGTTAGTTTTTGAGTTATTTGTAATAATTTACGTTGTAGTGCATATTTATTCGAAGTCGATTTTTTTTCTTAATTATCATTTTTTCGCTCTACTAAGACAAAGATCAACATTGAGTTCCAAAAAAATCTCTGAAAAATCAACAGAGTGTCTTAACACTATGTTCTCTGTGGCTAAAGCTGCATTATTAAAATAAAACCATATATTAGTTTTTGTGTAAACATAAGTTGTATGTATACTAGCGACGACGACGCGGTGAAATCTCTGTAAGTAGGTTGGGGAAAGAATCTCGCGCGACGAGGAGCGTCGGCAAACAAAATTGTGTGTTTATATATTTTTATTAGTTATTTATTATATTTATTATTTAAGTTCTATTTCAAGTGAATTGGAAACAAAACGAATTTTGTACTAATTTTTTTTTTATTTAGAACGAAGAAAGCAAAAATTCTAGTATTAAACACTCCAGTCTTTACTTTCATAACGTATATGACTTTTTTTAATGTCATGAGTGAAAATAAATAGTCCAAAACCTTTTGGATAAGTAAAAAAAAAAATTTTTTTTTTTTTTAAGTGAAAGTAATGAATCAAAGTATAAGAATGTAAACAAAAATTATCTAACTAGAGCAAGTATTTATTTTATTTTTTTATAAATTTAATCTTAATGAAATTTTAGCTCCCGCAAATAAAATTCTGACCCACATGTCTAATATTAATGGACCTGGCATCAGCTTAACGCTTTTCATACATCATAGCAGGGTAGCCAAAAAAAACCTAATATCATGACATACGGTTCTCCTCTTTTCTCCTGACTTCGAGATATTACCTGTTGAGTAGCGATACAATCGTCGCTTTGTCTTACCAGAGTGGGCAAGTAAAAATAATTTAAATAGTATAATCCTTTCCTCTGAGTGGAAATCGAACCCACAATCAATTGCTTTTACAGTCAAACTCTGTCCCACCACTCAACAATGGCCTATATATATCTCTAAATAAATTATTTTGGTTAATTTGCAAATAAATTACATAAATAGATTGACAATTAGTTCCGTGTCCAATCAGCATCAAAAGTAATTACTTTGCAATGGAGCAACAGACCAGCAAACATTTCATAACTTGGCGTAATCGAATAAAAAAATTAAAAGGCACTTGCAATAAATATTGTTTAAATAAAAAAAAAAACACCAAGCTTAATAGGGTCAGAGAGTCAGAGAGTGTCAAGGCACTTTATTTGTTACTCTCCGCCCTATTTTATAAGTTGGTTATTATTTATGTTGACTTCATTATCATGTAGAGTTTGAAATGTAACTGGAATCGAACCAGTGACCTTATCTAATTGACAATATTGATATTTTTAAGTTAAATTATTATTTTTTTTCTTTTATATTTAAAAGTATTCTTGTTAAATTGAGTTTTGTGTTTTTTATTGATTACGTATGTTTTAGTATTCGTAAATATGTACATTTTTTGAGATCCGACATTTCGAACACAATAGACTGACAAAAATGTATATCCATATCCATATACCAAAATATATGCCATTAAAATACTTTCATTTAATATGTGTAATATTTGATTTCTGACAAATGAAAACCGATTTCAAATAAAAGTAACATTACTACTAATAACTGAGAAGCTACTGGAACTAAAATTTAAATGGGTTCTCATCAGAAGCACTAGTTATCACATATAAAAAGGATTATCAAAATGGGCTCAACCAGTAAAATGTTATACACAAAACAAAAAGAGAGATTAGTTCCCCTATTGAAAATCGGTTAATATTTCTTTTTAACTTTTTAACTTCACGTTGTATCCCGTACATAGGCAGAGAGAATCTGAGAGCCTAGTGTTAAGACACTCCGTTCTCTTAAGATTTTCGTTTCCCACTTTCCACCGAATTGTGGCATTACTTGCTAAGTAGCGGAACTCAACGCCGCGCTTTGCCTCGTTAATAATATTCAAGAAAATCAATTATAAATATATAATTTTAATTTTTCGTCTGACGCTACAAGCGTGCGTTTTCTCTACGCCCTGCACCTGTCGCGAGATGGCAATTCGCCGTACATTATGGACATTTTCGCATCCGACTTTCTTCCGACGAGACGCGGGAACCTTTCCACTATGAGAATCTTTCGACGTTCTTTCACTTCGCACCTTTGTTTGTTATCTATTGACCTACTTATGTACTATGATTTCCATTTACATTTTACATGGATTCTACTTGATTTTCCTTGTTCAATGATAAAAATTGTAGTGGAAGAGAGAGAACCTAGTGTTAAGACACTCCGTACGCCACTTCCTGTTCGAATTAAAGATGTTGTGTGCTGAATGGCGGAACTTAACGCTGCGATTTGCCTTATTAGAGCAGAAAAAAGAAAATAATTTAAATAAATAATTAAACTATACTTAATTTATGAAGAAAAGGAAGCTTCAGTATTTTGGCCACATTATGAGAAACGCGGAATATGAACTGCTGCGACTTATGATACAAGGCAAAATCGGAAACGAAGCGTAGGCCAAAGGAGTAAAAATTTATGCCAATGGCTTGATAAGAGTACTCATTCTGTATCCAGAGCAGCGGTGTCAAAAGTCCAAGTTGCTTTAATAATCGCCGAATTTCGCAAGTAAATGGCATCCTTAGAAAGAAGAATACTTAATTATTGTTCATTTACCTGAGTGGGAATCGAACCCACAACTAGGTTCTGAAAAAAATGACAGAATAACAAAAACACAAATATATCATTAACAAAAAAATCTCCATTTATTTTACATTAATTTACAAAATTTACTTATTTTATTAAGAAAAAAACCTCTCGAAAATATAACATTACTAAATTAGACGTGCACTGTCATACGACAAATACAAAAAAATCGTATTCGATATCATTTGACAGTACATTGGACAAAATTACATTTAATAATAAATACTTATAATTACTTAAAAAACTAAAAAGGTACGTTATTGGTCCACAAATGTAGGAAACGCAGCGTGTGAAACACTTTAACTCCCCTAATCTCAATAACCAATATAATAATATATACTAACAAATAAATGAGCGTTTTTTTTACCGCGTTTCACAAACGCGCGTTTATCCCACAGTGCGCGGTTTAGCGCCGCGGGTGTTTTTTTCAACACCGATTATCAGTAGACACTATTAATTTAAATATTGTATAAATTAGGAATGTGGAGAATTTACTTTGTGATGCAAATAGAATTTGTGTCATGGAATTTTGCAAAATAAAAAAAAATAAGATGCTATTAATGAATATTATTACTTATTTTGAGGCAAAAAATGATAAATTTATGTTTAATAATATAATTGTATTAAAGATAAATCAAAATCCCATATAAACAATATACAATTTCATAAAATATTTGATTTTGAGTCATAAATTAAATGAATTTATGCCAGAAATTAATGAAAAGCAGTATTTTAAATGAATAAATGCCGCATTAAATAAACAGTGACGGATCTTAGGTTAATTTCTTATTTTCTTCAATTTCACGCTTTTACCAACATTTAACAACCAACCAATAAGTAGACAGAGAGAACATAATGTCAAGACACTCCGTTTTCCACTTTCTGTCTGAATTCAAGACATCGCGAATAGACTGACGGAATTCAACGCCACGTTTCACCTTACCAGAGCGATACAATGAAAATAATCTAAAAATTCGTGCAAATGGGGATCAAACCTACAACCAAATTGCAATTTAGGACACTGTCCTACTAGGACACAATGACCTCTAAAGTATTGATGGACAATATGGTTACATTCATAGTCCTTAGTTATAACGTGATGCTATTTGTTTCAGTGCCCTAAATAGTAATATTTCGCAAGAGCGGATCGCACTTATTAGAACATTAAAACATCGGGCCAAGTTTTTCTCTATCCGCTTCCCGGACGCGGTCAGTTCCGTTAGCGTGCGAAGGATTTTTCATATTTACAATGTATGTTAAAAAAAGGATTTTCTTGTTTATTGTAAGGACTACTTTGTTATTGTTACTGGATTCAGAGTGATCATTTTCTACGTTTTTTGAATTATTTAGAAAAGATCAGAAAATTTGTTCAAAATATTGTCCTTATATTGTTCTAATAGTTATTGCGTTATTATTATTTATTTTTAAATTAATAGCTATTTCCGGCAAATATTCTTATTTGTATGCCTTTCCTGTTCTTAAATTAAGTGATGAAATTTACATCTATCATCAATTATAAAATTAATTTTACTGTTTTGTTAGCCTCGTTTGCTTTGTCACTTCGTAATATACAAGTACCTAATTTATTATAACTATTTAACGAACCTAAATAATATCGTATTTGACTATAAATAGGTAATCAGAGTAAGCATCCACACAAACGAGATGAAAAGAGATGAGGAAGAATTAAATAATGGGAATCTTTGTTCCCAAAGCTAGATAGTGACCTGACACTATCAAGCGAAGTAAAGAGAGACACTTGAATACAGCTACTAATATACTGGAATGGAATGAATGAAAACTTAACATAGCTAACAAATTATAAACACTATCTACATCGAAATTAAATCTGAAGAACTTAAAATTAGTTAACATTGCACTTGTCCTTAGGAGGAGTGTTAATCTAGAGGGTTATAATACGTGAACGCTCTTAACTAAGTTAAAACACGCCAATACATACGAGTACAAAAATATACAATAGCCTACATGAGATTCTTACACACCGTCTCTATCGACCACACACACCATTACTAGCTACTGAAATGCTTTTGAGCTGGCGGACCTTTAATAACCTAGTCTCGCCCAATTCTTTTATGGATCTGCTGATGTTTGATTAAATGGGCCTTTTGTCTGAAAGCCTTCGCGCAAACATCGCAACGGAAAGGTTTCTCGCCTGTATGAGTGCGAAGATGCACTTTGATGTTAGATTTGTTGAGGAAACCTCGGTTACAGATGCCGCAGCGATGCACTGGTTTCTCTTTCCCAAGCAAGCCACTCAGTTCCGCTGATGTGGCTGACGCAAATGCTAGTGAACTACCATGTAAGTTTCCACCATTGTTGCCTTGTTTTGCCTTCGCTCGACTTCGCTTGCTTTTGTTTGAAGGAGTGATTGTCGTTGTATGTGCGTGAGGGTAGCCTAGCAATCTATCTGGACTACATAGACCGTCTGGTTTTAAGCCGAGAGCGTAATGTTGTGCATATCGACCATTGAGTAAGCCACTGACCCCATCTGTGGTCGACACTGCGTTTCCAGGAGGCGAAGATGTGGATATTACGTCCATACCGTAACTCGTTGAGCTCGGCGCCTCTTGTTTAACTGGTGGACCGTTTTGTAATCTATTTTGAAGTAAGGGCATATAGCAACTTTGAGATAGTAGCGATTGTAATGTCGTTCCTGCTTGACCCAAATTCTTTTGAAGGAATTCTTGCGTTTTTGTAAAGTCCTGGCTAGGCTTGCAAGGGAAATCTATACTGGACTGGTGACTCGACTGTGAAGGGGGTGGAGACCCTGGAAGACCAAATTCAGATAAGTCTTGAGGTACAATTTTATCGCCATGTTGACTGTACGCTCCAGCTATCCACGCGTCTATGTCCATCCAGCTATCTCTTGAGTCATTTCTTTCAGGGTCCTCAGGCTGGGATGGAACTGTTGTGTCAGCGATTGCAGATCCAATAATAGCGGCAATGTCTTCTATAGAGCTTATAACCGAATCTTGTTTGTTGTTGTCATCAAATAATTTCGTGGGTGGTGAGCATGACTTAGCGCATGAGTCAGCCGCGACAGACGTTTCAGGAAATAATTTTGTATCTAAAGCGTCTAAGGGGAAGGGTTTTACATCTTCTAAATCAGGAGGTTCAGAGTCAGCGGCGCACGTGGACGAGGAGACCACATCGTGGTCAGTGCCGTATCCACTTTGAGTGGGGTAGTTATTATTTTCTTCTGGAAGACGTTGTGCGATGGCATGAAAATGGTGACCGGAAATGCCATTGATCGAAAGATGTCCGGTGTAGCCAGTGAACGGAGGGAGAGGTTTTAGCTCAGCGAGGGGAGCAGGGGTGAGAAGAGAGTCGAGGAGCTCGTGGCAAGGGGGCGAAGAGGCATCCAGCTTGGGATCGAGCCAGCAGGCACTGAGCAGCAGCTCGTCACCGCCGGGCCCGCCGCCCGCAACGCCCGTGCACTTCATGCCGCGCCTCACCGCCACGCCGCTTCCGAGAGACACCCCGCCACCGCCATACTTGGACGCCGCCACCCTGCCGCTATGTCTGGAAACAAAAAGTATATGTTGTAATTTATGTAGGTTACTCGAATACGAAATCGAGATATCGATAAATAATCGTTTCCATTTTGCCGGCGCGCGCCGCTCCGCTTCACTAGCTATCGGTGTTGCTACGATAGTGACTATTTTTATTTCGATCGCATACTAGCCGCTTTGCGTCGTTCCCTTGCAAAATACTAGAATTTTACAATTCATATTTTGTCATTGAATAATTTTAAGTTGGGAAAAGGTGTTTGTGATGAAATTTTAGGATATAGGGAAAAATTTTGAAAATACTTTGTATATGATTGGTATTCAAATGGCCTTATTAAGCAGGAAGCGAGCGATGACGGGCGGATAGCATTATGTTCGATGCACTCAGCGATCAAATTAGTATAAACATGCACAATTAACCGAGTTATTCGAGTTAGCTGACCGTGTTCTTTGTAACGCAAAATAATAATGAATATACGTTGCCTCGGTGTTCTAATGTGGAACAATATTGTTTTATATTAAATTTAATATAATGAGCATAGATATTATCTTAATTTTTAATTTCAGGCTTTTTATAGCATAGCAAGAAGAGGACAGAAACAAGTATTCAGGAAGAGGTGTCATGACACTCCGTTCTACATTTGTCATCTAAATTCGAATTATTGCATGTCGCCTTACGAATCTCAACGTCGCGCTTTGTCTTACTAGCGTGGATAGATGAAAATAAAGATATATAGATAATTTAACGAAGTATGTTCTTTTCACAAGACATGTAGAATGGTAAGTTAAAGCATATTAATGTTTTCAAAAGGCATGACACTTCTTATTTTATTTAAATTATTTATATAGAAGTCCTTTTCTGAGGTCTGCCAGGTGCAGAGAAAAGGTGGTATGATGATATCAGAGAAGTGGCAGGAATACCGTGGAACAGAGTGGCTCTAGAAAAACCAGAATGGAAGAGGTTGGAGGAGGCCTTTGCCGATTGGCAAACAGATCTACAGATCATTAAGAAATATCAAATACTACACGTATATTGAAAATATTTATTACTCTTATTTAAGTGTACTTTGGAATACTGTTATTAGGTTAAGTTTATCTGAATTAAAGGGCTATTTATTAATTTATTTATTATTTTATATAGAAGTCCAGTACGACTTACTTACACGTATACGCTTATTACAATAATTATTATACTAGATACTTATCGGTATATTAAGGCCAAATTACACAATATCTTTATAAATTATTAATTATTCATTTATCAATATTTAATAATTATATTAGAATGAATTGTGTTCTGCGAATATTACATTCTGATGGATAACCTATATTACTGTAAAAAATTATCGAGATCTGTTCAGTAGTTTTTGCTTCAAAGAGTAACAAACATGCATTCTAACAAACTTTCGCATTTCTAATAGTGGTAGGATTATTAGGAATTTTGAAAGAGTTAAATAGGATATTTTTTGAAATGAATTTAACTTTTCTTTATAGCTTATTTCCCCACAGCCTGAGGTTAGTTTACTGGCAGTTTACTGGCTAAATTTTTACTGGGTTCTTGGGTTATTCGTAATGATTGTATTTTTAGTGCATTTCCTTCAAAGTCGACTTTCTTTTTTTGTTTAAATCCTAATTATAATTCTTAATAACTTGATATTTTATACATTTAATTTGAATTCAGTTTATATTTCGTTAAAACCTACCACTAATTAAAAAATAATACTTAAAAAAAAATCAAGGCCGTTTTCCACTTTACACCTGAAATCAAGACATTGCATACTACATTGCGGAACTCAACGCCGCCGCCACTTTCATCTATCAACTATAATTACACAAACAACAAAACCACAAAACCTCACTCGTTCAAACACGAAATCAATGAAATTTCAACAACCAAAAAAAATATATATCATTTATATCGTAACATAATTCAAACATTTCTTTATACTGTTAATAGATATTGCTTAGGCCACGATTATTTTGTGTGTATCACGCACAATGTTGCCACACGATACAATTTGCAAGAATAGTGTAAAAAAATTGTTGAATTCTAATAAAGATTTGTCTCGCTTCGGCTTGGCCTTGGTGTGCTTTTCGTAAATCAGTCCATAAACGATTGCGCGGGTCATCGGCCCGTGGCAATTGACGCAATGAAAATTGAAAAAGTTAGGTATTACGATCAAACGTGACTACTGTGTTCTAAATGACAATGGTTGTTGAGAATGTTGTACTTGTTGATTTTGTTAGCGCTTAGTGTTTAGACACTCCGCTTTACGTACGTTGATGGAGAGGAGTTGATGGTTTTTAGGAGTTTTTTTATTCGGACACCGCCAACATAAGATCAGAGACCTTGTTTTCATGTTTTTCTTTTTTTTTTTTTTTTTTTTTTTTTTTTTTTTTTTTTTTTTTTTTTTTTTTTTTTTTTTTTTTTTTTTTTTTTTTTTTTTAGCCAGTCGGAGGACGAACCTCCTACCACCTAACAAACATATTCATATTCTTTTAGTTTACTTATCTATCTATGTATCTAACTATTACTTATCTGGTTACAAGTGTCCCCGTAAATGCATTAATAACGCATTGCGTAGTGACGTATATGTCACTTTGTATAAACATGGATGTCAAAACATTTATTTTATTAATTTAATACAATTTTTATGCATATTTAAAAAAAAATAGCATTCTGCACTCCTCTATATAAATTGTAGGTGTGTCAAGTTTCATGCTCCTCTGTTCGCGTAATTTTCGTAAAAAGGGATCCAAAGTTTTTTTTCACGTATTTAGATATAGATTATTATCTATCAATTTAGTCTATTTTTATTATCTACTTATTTGCTAGTGGAGGGTTACAGTGATATGCTTTTTGTAGAGAACTTAGTGTGAAGACACTCTTTTATGTAATTCTTGATTAAGAATGAACTGTAGCTGTTGCTTTTGCAGCTTTATGTTTTTGTAAGGAGGATTTAGTGTCTAAACACTCCCTTTGCTTTATGTCTTGATAGATAATGATCTTGTAGTGTAAGTTTTATAAATTTCCGATTTTGAAGATAGAATGTAGTGTCAAGACACTCTGTTTTCTCTATGTCGAGTTGGAGACACTACGTGTGTCGTAATAACGCCAAGTATTGTTCTTTTAGACTGAAGGAATGAGAATACTTTAATGATAAACCTTGCTTAAACTGCATTACATTATACGAGTACGTCTCTATAGCTAGTTTAAAAATATGATCTTTACTTTAGATGTTAAAGGCTTTGATTGAGATTGATCTTGGGGTATATTTGGTTTTATTGTGATACATTTTTGTAACTTTTGCAAAGAACGTTGTGTCTAGGCATTTTGATTTCTGTACTTCTAAATCGAGACACCATGTGTTTAACGGTAATATTTAGTTTAGAAAAATAATAAGGTTCGTCTCTACACATATTGTTCTTATGGTATAAGCAAAATAAGTCCACTTTAATCTTTTTGCATTTATAACAGGGACATAAAAATTCAAGAAAAAATATATAAGCAAGAAAAATTAAAGAAAAAAAAAGTTTAGCAAGAAAAAAGATAGTTAAAATTTAAAAAAAGAAGAAAACATACTCCTACTTCTTATAAGATGTACTAACAGAAGCACAAGCTATCAAATAAAAAAAGAATCATTAAAATTGATTAACCCAGTAAAAAATTGTACGGTAACACACATAACGATAAAAATAAAGTTGATTTGAGAACCTCCCCTTTTTTGAAGTCGATAAAAAATATGTATTTAATTTAATAAAAAATACTCAAACAACGCTCTCTTACGAAATTGTAAAAAGGTGTCAGTCGATAAATATGTATTATTTTGTCACTAGATGGCGTTGTCATAAGATTATTTATTTAGGTTTATATTAATCAAACATATATAAATTGGAAGAATTTACTGAATTATCATATGCTTTCAGGGACATTGTGGCGCGGTGGGACAGAGTCTGACTGCAAACTGGTTATAGGTTCGATTCCCACTTGGAAAAATGAGTATTTTCAAATTATTTTCATTACTTCGTTCTGAAATCACAAAAAATTTCAGGCGGAAAGCGGTGAACGGAGTGTTTTGACACTAGGTTCCCTCTGAGTACTCTGCTATGCGAGATATAACGTGGAGCTGCTTTTAATTATATGCTTTTAACCGATTTCAAAAATTTGCTTATCAATTCGATTGTTCTTTTTTTATATATGTCACTGCATGACTTTTTACTGGGAGAACCAAATTCGATGATTCTTTTTTTATATAATAGCTAATATTTCTGATGAAAATTTAGTTAAGATATAATTTTAGCTAAGACTAGTTCTAGAGTTATTCGTAATATTTACTTTTTAATGCATTTTCGAATTCAGTAATTTTTTTGCTAAAATCTCAAATTATTAAGTTACCACTAATTAAAAAAAAAAATAACCTTAAAAAAAAGTAAAACGTATATTTTACCAAGAATCGATATCAATAATCGATGATGTTCCGAATTTATGGGAAAGTATTCGCCACATTATCTGCTCCGGTGGGCAGAAGTGAAAGTTTAGCATCTCGGCAAAACAATCTAGTGTCGCAGAATTTTAACCTACATCGTGTCGTATTTAATTTTTTATCTTAAAAAAAAAGTTACATATTAGTATATTAGATAGCGTAGAGATGAATCACTCCGATTTTCATTTTCTTTCAAAATTATAAATCATATTCAAAAGTAAGCAAGAATTTTGCTTAAGTAAATAAGGAAAATTATAAATGAATTAATTCTACTTGATACTTTATCTCAAATACCAGATTTGATTGTAGTTTAAGACACTTCGTTCTCTTCTATCTGCTATAATTGTCCGCATTTTGTCTTACGAGAGAAAAGGAGGAAAATTTTGACTTAAATATTATTTTCACTTAAACACTCATATTTAATCATTTGAATGTCGATCCATCACAAATTATTTTAGTAACACTGTGTCAATATTTAAAAAAAGTAACAGATATAGATAATTAAAAAAAATATAACAGAAATAGCTATCATATAAAGAAAGCATCATCAAAATTGATTTACTTAGTAAAAAGTTATAGTAACACACATAAAAAAACTAAACTCAGTAGAATTGTCTCCTTTTGTTGAAGTCGGTTAAAATCAACTGTACAATACTCAAAGTCAAACAACATAACCGCCAGTTTAGTAATAATATTAGTACTAAATACATTTTATCGCGTACCGCCACTCAACCTCGTTGGGATCCCGTTGAAATCTTTTATTTATCTTATCGTAGAGTTCCATTCGAGTGATATGTTTGTACTGGATTTAATTCATAAAATTAAATTTAATCAAAATTTAATGTGTAATATCTAAATTAACCTAATTGTATCATTTTTTAAATTATTCATAAACCGTTATTGATGGAACTATGTCGACTAATTCAACTTTATCAATCAAATAGCTTATTTTTGAATAAATTTCCTTCTAATCTCAATTCAGGCAAATTTCATAAAGTCTAGATAGTTTTGTCCTATATACTATCATCCTAGCCTTGAGGTAGGTTACAGCTAAACTGGCTGTGCCATTATAGTGAATCAGCACCGTGAAAATCGAAAACTAAATATCTTCCATACAATTTATAACTCTACCACTTTCGGTCAAGGTTGCATATCCCATACATTCCGCTTAACTTACGACCTTCCATCACTGACGCTCGGTTTACGCTACTGACATACTTCCGTGTGAATACCGTTAGCCGGCCGTTTTTCTGTCTCTTACACTCTCGTTTGTTTCACGTTTATGTTATGCGCTCTCTCGATCTTTGGGCGACAAATTTTCGATGCGGGAGTGTGGGTTGGCCCAAAAATTAAAATCGTGATAGGATTTTTTTAAGCGGTTGGCACATTTCTTTTGGTAGTTGCTGAGAACATTTTGGATCACGCGTTGATGTCTTTTATGGTGAAGAATGTTCTTGCCGCTATGGTCATGTGTTTTGTGGTGGTATTAATTTTAAGCTTAGTTAAAATATCGTGACCTATATATAAATATATTGACCTTTTTATTTTAGTCTTTCGTTAAATTTGACTTAAAAAAATATGTTATATACAATATTTAGTGGAGTTTAGCTTCACGCTTTAGTAATACATATAACTAGGCGGTGGTACTCAGAGAGAGAATCCCGAAGTGTAGATACACTCAGTTCTCCACTTACTGCCTGATTTTAGGACATTGTATGTCAGTAGCGGAACTCCCAACGCCGCCTTCTTTTTATTTAGAAGTAAAAATATCAAACTAATATTAGATATATAAGTAAAATTGTGCCACCACAACTATTTTCTAAACTTGTTTTTACCATAATATAAATTTAGGAACAACAAGGCTCGTGCCATTTTTTTTATAATATATTTCTAAAGAAACAGCTTACTGTTTCGCCCATAGTTTTCTTGTCACACGTGACTGACTTTGTTACTGTCGTGATTTACATTCTAACAATATCAACAATTTTAAAGGTGATTAAAAAATATTTTTATATTAGGATTTTTTGACATACATTATTTTGGACTTTAAAATGGTACATTTGAGGCTATCGTAGCACAGTGGCGTAGCGTCTAACTGAAAACTATATTTGTGGGTTCGATTCAAAAGGAAATATTTTTTTTTTTTTTTTATTCTTTTTTTTTTTTTTTTTTTACTTCACGCTGCTTGTACTGCATATGGCAGGGTAGGCAAGAGGGAGTCAGAGGAGACCTAGTGTTTAAGACACTCAACATGACATTCTCAATATTTCCGTTCCCCACATTTCCGCCAAATTGAGAGGCATTGCGTGTTGGTGGCGGAACTCAGCACCGCGCATTGCCTTGTTACCAAACCCAAGAAATGAAAATACAAATTTTACATTTTCTGAAATTAGGAATCGAACCTACAACCTGTCGCGTTTACAGTCTAGCGATGCCTCTGCGCCACGACAGGCGTCAAAGGAGGAGATAATCATATTTAAATTCCATTTCCCTATGTTCTTGTAAATCAAAGCATCGAGAGTTTTTTTGATTGATTATAGCTATAGCGAATATATATATATATATGCCCATATATATATATATATAATAAACTTCTAGCGATAAGGCCGCGCCATAGCACATTATTGTATTTTTCTTAATGTTTCATGTATTGTATCTTAGTACAATAAAGAGTATTATAGTATTATAATTATAATTTCTCTTCAACTAAATTAATAAATTAATAATGATAGACTGAGCCTTACTCATTGAAATGATGAGTGATATTTTATAGAATTTCCTATATTAACTCTACAAATAACCCCATTGAAAGAATATGGATATGTTACATGCATGCATACATAGCTTCACGCTGTATCCCACATATAGCAAAGGGTAGGCAGAGGAAACCTGAGAACCTAGTGCTAAGACACTCCGTTCCCCACTATGAATATGTTTTCAATTTAATATATTTTTTTTTTAAAAATTATGAAAAAAAATATACAACTAATACTCACGGATACATATTTAAACAATTGTACTTAAAATTAATTTTACTTTCATAGAAACGAAATAATTCATTAGACAACTACACTATTTGAGACCACAGACTAAGCCATAACTTCTCTAGCCAGTTTTCAGTTATTATGCAAATTATTCCGCAAAAGTAAGTCATGACTAAATCAGGTTGTAACGTTAGAATTTAAAGAATTCGTATATTAGAGAGAATATTTATATGGCGTCGGTGAGTCTCGTGTCCGTTGCCGTTAGACAAATATCCGCTAAAATTAAAATTTAAACACTAATTAGTGAAAAACTTGTTTGAAATCACTGTTTAAATATTAAATTTATAAAAAAACAGTTATTAAATGCAGTTAACTTTAAATTCTTGACTAGAACTCTACATAGAGTTCGTTTCTATGCTTTATTCTCTATAGCAGAGAGAATCTAGTGTCAAGACACTCCGTTCGTAGTTTTCTGACCAAACTTGAATTTAACACAATAATTTATCTCACCAGAGTAGGGAAATGAAACTAATTTACATATAATGCCTCTATTCTGTGGAAAGAGTCAAACGGAAATATTAAGAAAAAGGAATATATTAACACTACGTTTTAGGTGTTATGCTTATCATGCTATGTGCGGGATACAGCGTGAAGCTAAAAAAATAATCATTTCCCCGAATGTAAATAGAACTGACAATCAATCGCGTATACATTCCGAGGCTGTCCTACGCTACGATGACCTCATTAAAGCTAGTAAAAACTGAAATTACCTGATATAAATCCAAATTCACTACACAACACTTTACCACTCGCTACCAACACTGACAGCACTGACACAACTGATCCTTACTGACACCCAACAGCAAATAAAGTCCCTATTCCGCCACCATATCCCAAGAACAATGGAGAACCAATAAAAAAAACATGTTTTCACAAAAATGATACTTATTTGTAGAGTTCCAAATACTAAAATAAATAATTTTAAATCTTCTGTCGGCGTTTATGATCCTAATTGCCTAATATAACTTCACCGTTAGGTCCTATACCTAGATTTTATTTCTTTAACAGTAACAATTTTAATTTCATCTAGTAGGTAAAATTTAACGGTACTTTGTTATAATTTTTTACGCGTATTTTTTGGCGAATAGATATTACGACTAGCGGCGCATGAGTTTCGATGACGACTGATTATGGCGAATTTTAAGACTCTACCATACATTTAGATGGTAGAGAAAGAATTTAGTGTTGAGTCACTTAGTATCCCCGCTTTTTTACCGGCGTTAAAGGAAGGAGGTTTTCAATTCGACTGTATTTTTTAATGTGTGTTACTGCATATTTTTATATTGGGTTGACCAATTTTTATTATTCTTTTTTTATTAGAGTATGATAGCTAGTGCTTCTAATATTTTAAATTCAGTGCTTCTAATAATTTAAATTTAGTTTGACTAAGACGATTTTGTTTTCTATTTTAGCTTCACGCTGTATCCCGCATATAGCAGGGTAGGCAGAGGGAACCTGAGAACCTAGTTTTGACACATTCAGCTGAATTGAGGCATTGCGTGCTAAGTGGCGGAACTCAACGCCGCGCTTTGCCTAGTTACCAGACCCAGGAAATGAAAACACTAAACTTTTACATTTCCTGGAGTATAAAAGTTCGATTTTACTCCGTTCCCCACTTTCCTCCGAATTGAGGCAATTAAATAAAATATATGTATACATTTTTGATTTTAACTTTGAAGTAACCACCCAACTAACAGCTTCTAAGTTCTAAAATATTTAAGTAATACTCAACATTTTCTCAAACAGGGATTTCCAAAGGAACATATTTCTAATATTAGCATAACAGTAACAGTAAGTAATAAAACAATAAAATTGTAAAACCTGACGGCATCTTCAAACATGGTACTACCCTTTAAAACTATACTATTGGTCGATTTGCATAAAGATAAAGAAAACAGTAATTTAACCCCCAGTAAGTACAGTTAGAAATCATTTTAAAAATTTAATAGTTTTAGGAGGCCACAGTAATGTGTTAGGGTAGTTTTTGATTGTAAACGTGGTTGTGGGTTCGATTCCTACTCAGGAGTATGTTTTTATTAATTTGTTTTTTTTAACTTCACGCTGTAACCCGCATATAGCAGGGTAGGCAGAGGGAACCAGAGAATCTAGTGTTAAGACACTCCATTCTCTTTCAACAATTCCGTTTCCCACTTTCCGCCGAATTCAGGCATTGCGTGTTGAGTGGCGAAACTCAACGCCGCGCTTTGCCTTGTCACCAAACCCAGGAAATGAAAATACTAAATTTTACATTTCCTGGAGTGGGAATCGAACCCACAACCTGTCGCATTTACAGTCGCACGCTTGTGCCACTGCGCCACGTATCGAAATATTATATTTATATTTTTAAAAATATTTTTTTTTTATTTGTATTAAAATGTTTTTCAATATCAAATATATATAATTTTTAATATTTAGTATTTTCATTTCCTCGCTCTAATAACAAGGCAAAGAGCGGCATTGAGTCGTGTCACTTAGCACACTAATCTTAATAGAATGGAGTGTCTTAACACTAGGTTCTCAGATCAGGTTCCCTCTGTCGATCCTGCTATGTGCGGGATACAGCGTGAAGCTAAAAAAAATCCTGTTCTATTAAGACAAAGCGTGGCGTTGAGTTTCGTCATTCAACACGTAATATTTTGATTTCGGAAAGCAGTGAACGGAGTGCCTTGACACTAGGTTCTCTTCAAAAACTGGATGAACCGCTCTTTAAAAGTGTTTACTTTTGGTCGATTTGTATAAAGATAAAGAAAGCGGTAACTACAGTTAGAAATAATTTTGAAAATTTTACTTGTTTTAAGAGACTACTGTAAACGACTATTTTTGGGCTTTTCGAATTTTCCTTTTTGGGAAGATAAATGGCGGTGTTAAGTTACGCAATTTAACATACAGCGTTTCAAATTTGGGAGGAGAGAGAAGAACATTGTCTTGAAACTTTTCTCTCTGTGACCTGCAAATAAATCACTATACATAAATGTAGAGTCAAACTAAATTATAATTTAGATGTTAACAAAAAAAACCGAATTCAAAAAAAACGTAAACATGTACAATTATTACGAATAACTCAAAAACTACTCGTCAGATCTTAACTTATTTAAATTTAAATAGAACCACATCACACGCACTAGCTATCATATAAAAAAAATTGTTCATATAGTAAAAACGTTTTTATCTATAGAGTAACAAATATAAAAAACACGCTCGAAATGAGAATCCTTCTATCTTAAGTCGGTTAACAGAACTAACTGCATCAGGCTATTACATTAGGTTAATTTGTTCCACACATGTACGGTGTATGTAAATGAAGGGAACCCATACGGCCTTGGTAGGGTATTCATTATCATACAAATAACATTACTTGTGGAATAATTGTTAAAAAGATATACGGTAATTGGCAATAAAATAGATGATATGATAATTTATTGAATGCAGTTAGTTAGTGGGTTCGAATCCCGCTTAGGGGGGTGTTTATATCTATATGTATAGCTTGCGTTACTGAGTGATAGATAACGTACAGGCGAAAATACTGGACTTAGAAAACTGAAATATGACGTGTAGGCACCTTGGGGAGTTTAGCTTAAGGGAGAATTTCCCGAAATTTCTACGAAAACGGGGAAAAACAGGCTTTTAGGTTTTATAGTCCACCCAAACGAAGTCGTGGGATACAGTCAGTTCCATGCTTTTCTCTGCATGGCAGGGTAGTCAGCGAGGACCTGATGTAATACACTTTGATATCGATTTTCGACTTTGATCCGAATTAGAGACGTTACGGGTAAATAGCGGAGCTTAACGCTGCCCTTTGTCTTGAACAGAATAATTGGAATAATCTATGTATGAATGAACATTTCCTGTGTTGAAGTGAGGAATTGAATTTTCGAGCAATCGAAGACCTACTATTATGGCCTGATGATACAAATACGTGAGAGTGCTTGAACTAAGTACGGAGTTGAGTTCCGCTAATCAAAATGACGTTACTATCATCTCAAATGAAACAAAGTTCATACAGATATATCCAATAAAAAAGATCACTACACTCTCTGCCTCAATTTGAAAAACACATTAAGTCACACAAAAGCGGAAGGCACAAAGTGAATCTATGAAAGGAGCTATTATAAGCGAAAGAACCAGAAAAAAGGTATCTTCAAAATATAATAAAGGAAAAAAGCGGGTTTTGAGCGGTCATCGTCCTTTTTTACGGGATTACCCGGGAATAACGGGACGGGGCGTTGACCCCGGGACCTTGGGGGTACCGCCGTGGTTAAGGTTTTTTGTGATGACCATCTAGTTATAAATGTATGGTGTTTTTTTCGTATAAGTTAGTTTTTTTAGGTGTTTATGTGTTATAAATAGGTGTTAGACATTTTTGTTGCATATATTATTAAAAAAAATCATATTTCAGTAATTTTTTAGTTTTTTTTTGTTTACGTTATTGCATAGTTAGGGTAAAATATGCGTTACCTGAACAACATGTATGATACTTTACACAAAAGTGTGTGTCAAATATATATTAGAGCGCATAATTAATTTTAATATATTTCTAATATGTTCTTATTAAAACTAGTGTCATCGTTGACGCGTTAATAACACGTTGCCTAGCAACGTATATGTCACTTTATATTAACATGGATGTCAAACCATGGTAGTATATGTCACATTTATTTTATTAATTTAGTATATTTTTTACACATTATTTTAAATAAGATATAATCATCGTGCACTCTTTCGCTATATAAACTATAAGTGTGCCAAGTTTCATGCTCCTCCGTCCGCGTAATATACGTAAAAAGGGGTACAAAGTTATTGCTTCTTGTATTAATATATAGATATGAAATAGATTTTCTGCAATTCTCAATATTAAGTTCATCAATGCCAAATTTCTTAATCTGTACTTTCCTCTATCACGCATATTTTATGTATAAAATTGACGTTTTTAAGAGACGCGTGTTCGAAACCTGCTATGTTCAATTTTTTTTAGCTTCACGCTGTATCCCGCATATAGCAGTAGCAGTAGACAGAGGAAACAAGATAACCTAGTGTTAAGACACTCCATTCTTTGTTTTATAAATTTTATAAACATATGAATTTATTAGCACTAAATTAACACTAAATAATTTTAATTCATTTTTAACCTACTTAAAAAAAGATTCGATATACGATTAGTTTTTTTAATGTATGTATATTATAACTTTTTACTTGGTAAATCAATTTTGATGATCTTTTCTTTATATGATAGCTAGTGCCTCTGACGTAGTGTTATTTAAATTTAGTTAAGATCTGACCAGTAGTTTTTGAGTTATTCATAATAATGTTCCTTTCCACTGCATTTTAATATCTCAATCATATTCCCTGTTATCTTATAATAAAATATTTTTATTAACTTCAAATATTCATAAGTTAATGTAATTCTATACTCATAGTACTTCATATACAACCAAAACCACTCGACTTTGTCTACCAGCTGGAACACTAAATTTATAGTTTATCCGATGAGACTACGATAAGACGTGTACGTGTTTTTAATACGTTATATAAATTATTATTTTTCATTTATAGTGAATGCAAAAATGTATTTAATTTAATAAATTGGATCAGATAAAAGAAATATTAATAATATTTTTATTAACGTCATTTTTCAATAGATTTTTTTTATTACTTAAGAATGTTCTCACATAGCGAAATAAATATAGAAAAATTAGTGACAAGACACTACGCTCTCCAATGTCTAACCGAATTTGAGACATTGCAAATAGAATAGCGGAACCTACGCCACGCATTGTCTTACCAAAGCTGAGAAATGAAAATAACTTAAGTTTAGTCCCCGGAAGCAAGATTGCTCCACTGTGTTGCAATTTTTTTTAGCTTCACGCTGTATGCCGCACATGGCAGGGTAGGCAGAGAACCTGGTGTTAAGACACTCCGTTACTCACTTTCCAGTGAATTGAGGCATTGCATGCTGAGTGGCGGAACTCAACGCCGCGCTTTGCCTTATTACAAAAGCCTGGAAATGAAAATATTAAACTTTTACATCCATTCGCTGTTTTCCACCCAAATTCGGAACTTCGCGCGTTAAGAAGTGGATGTCAATGCCGCGCATTTATCTTACCAGAGCGGAAAATAAACTTTATGTTTCAAATATCATACTCCTTCTAAAAAGAGGAATAAATTTTTTCATTCACGTATTTTCATACAAGTATAGAAATACATGTATAAACCTCTCTACATATCATTTCACTAGTACAAAAATCAGCGTAGAAAATCGACCAAAAGAAAAATCGTATTAGCATTAGCGTGCGAAATGTAAGAGTTGTCACTTTATAACTAACTCTTAGATGATGAGCTTTATCCCGTTGTAATAAGAGCTTTCTGTTATCCATTTTCTATTTGCAAAGTAAAAGTGTTGTATACCAATGTCATGCGTTTAATTTTATTTGAAGCCTACATATGTTAAAAGTGAATCGTTTAACATGTAAGCTTGTCTGTGAGCGACTGTATATGTGATAGATTGTGGGTTCGATTCCCACTTGTGGAATGATCGTAATTCAATTATTTTCATTTTTCTAGTATGGTAAGATCCGTCATTTAGCACGGAGAATGGAGAACGCAGTGTCTTTACATTAGGTTCTCTATGCTTACACTGCTTTGCGGGATGAAGGTGAAGCTGCTTTAGTCATCGTGCTCACAAAGCAAAAATTCTTTAATAAAAAAAAATAACAGTAATTATAAAAAAATACTATTAAATATATATATTTATATATATATATATATATATGAACAAAAGTGTATTAGACCGTTAGCCGTGATGAAGTCAATATCGTTAGTATAGAAGACATCAACGCGATACTACTTAGCGTTAAGCTTATTTAGATGTTTAACCGACACTCAAAAAAAAGGGAATTATCATTCGACTGTATTTTTTTTGCGTTACAACATATTTTATTGCGTGAACTAATTTTGATGATTCATTTCTTACATATACGGCGTTGAGTTCCGCCACTCAACACGCAATGCCTCAATTTGGCGGAAAGTGGGGAACGGAATTTTTGGAAGAGAACGGAGTGTTTAACACTTTTGTTTGCGTTACTGGTTGACTTACAGCATACATACGAAAGTACTGAACATAGAAAGCTGAAATATCACATATAGGGAACCTTGGGAAGTGTAATTGAGATTCAGAGAGGATTTTTCAAAATTTTGCGAGAAAAGACGAGATTATAGGTCTCATAGTCCACGCACAATCGCGGGATGGAGCGAGTATCTATATATTCAGGTCAATATTATATATTAAACGTTAGTTCTAGTTTCTTAACAGGAAACCTCATCTAACGTACGAGTAATAAAGATGTGTTCGATATCAGTATAATAGTAGGTCGATTTTCACGGCGATAACTCACCTGTGCACACACCTTATTATATATATTTATATGCATATAGATAATTATATTATCTGTATATTTGCTTTGTAGCGCGGCGTTTAGTTCCGCCATTTAATATGAACCACGATTTCAATCGCAAAGCGGAGAGTGTTGAGCGGAGATCGAAAAAGTGTAAAGCGTTTGTTTTATTATATATACATACATAAATACATACATAGCTTCACGCTGTATCCCGCATATAGCAGGGTAGGCAGAGGGAACATAGTGTTAAAACACTCCGTTCCTGATTTATAGAAATAAATAGATATAATAATAATAGAAATAAATAATAATTTATCGCTTTCCCTGATAAATGAGGCGTTCATAGTTAAAGCAGTTTAAACGTGTTAAATATTTTTTTATTCTATTTTGTTAAGAATATTTAAATTGGTAATAATTAGTTTTTTTTTATATACGTCACAAAGTATATAAATTTACTTTAATAGTCAATTATAAATAATATAAATCGTCCCTACAGACTCACTTTAATCGCGTGTCATTTAAATCTTTCTAAGATTTTTCAATTTACCTTATGATGATTCACAGTTGTGCTATTTCTAGCAGATAGAATTGAAATATTTAATTAGAAATATTTTGATCCGCACTCTATTAAGACACAACGCGGCGTTGAGTTCCGCCACTCGACGTGTTATGTCTCGGTTCTAGATGGAAACTAGAGAACGTAGTGTCTTATCACTAGCATCTCTGTAATAATTTTTTGAACATTTTAAATTCTTTGAACCAGTTTTTTATGACTCTATCAATATATAAATACGTGAAGCAAGAGCTTTGTACCCCTTTTTACGAAAATTAAGCGGACGGAGGAGCATGAAATTTGGCACACTTATAGTTATTATATAGTTATTATATAGTTTATGTATATAAAGAAGGAGTGCAGAATGCTAATATTTATTTAAAAAAAATGCATAAAAAGTATATTAAATTAATAAAATAAATGTTACACACACTACAATGAGTTTGACATCCATGTTTATATAAAGCGACATATATATTGCTAACACAATGTGTTGTTAACGCGTCAGCAGGGAGTCAATATAAAATTATAAACATTAAAGGAAAAGCCAAACACAAAAAAAAATCGTTTTAAAAAGCTATCTATCATAACACTTTTATCTGATTTACTATGACAAGAATAATTAAGCACTCATTAGTTATAGTAAAAAAGCGGACGTCGGCATCGATTTGGGTCGAATCGACTCTAAGTTTTTATGGATGCCAGTGATTGAGATGTGATTTCGGACTTCATCACTTTGCTAATTATCTCGTTTGGTTACTGGGTCATGTTAATGTGGTCGTAAAAAATGTTTTTGCATAGCTATGAGGAGGCCATCGTGACTGGTTTAGGTTCGATTCTCATTCGGGGAAGCGATTATGTTAAAATTATTTACGTTTAAGTTTTTTGGTAAATTATAGCGCGGTGTTAAGCTCCGTAGATTAACATGCAATATCTCATGGACAGCGGAGTGTCTTAACACTAGGTTTTCGCACTACCCTGTTATGCGGCATACAGCGTGACGCTACTTTTGTTTTGATAGGTAGAGAAGCTTTTAATGTTCTTTTTATGTTTTGCTATTTGTATAATTTGCTAATTTAGATAAATTTTAGAAATGTGTTCTGGTATTTTTGTTATAAAAAAATATGTTATCTAGGATCTGTCAGTAGCTAAAAGAAAAGGGTTGCTAGTTGAATTGTTTTTCGAGAAAAATCTATACTAAAAATATTAATTCACTATCTTAGACAAGGCATGGAAAGCGGAAAACGTGTCCCTAGAATACTTTTGACTATGTAAAAATTAAGTAAGTTCCACCGCTTCCACCAATCAACTCAAAATATCTTACATCTGGAAGGAAAGTAGACAACAGAGTCTTATACCAGGTTTTTCTGACTGCTGTGATTTGTGGGATATAGCGAGATGCTGCCTATTTTCTTTTTTTTAACTTCACGCTTTATCCCGCATATAGCGGGGTAGGCAGAGGGAACCAGAGAACCTAGTGTAAAGACACTCCATTCTCTTTCAACATTTCCGTTCCCCACTTTCCGCCAAATTGAAGCATTGCGTGTTGAGTGGCGGAACTTAACGGCGCACTTTGCCTTGTTACCAAACCCAAGAAATGAAAATACTAAATTTTACATTTCCTAGAGTGGGAATCGAACCCATAACCGGTCGCGTTTAGAGTCGCACGCTTGTGCCGCTGCGCCACGACAGACGCAAGTATTTTTTCTTAATATTATTAAATAAATATTTGTGTTTCTATTGAAGCACAAACAGGATACTCTATCATCACTTTCTTTCCTTTACTCATTAATAAAAAACATAGCATAGTTCAAGCAGTTTCACGCTTTATACCTAGTGTCAAGACTCTCTGTTCTCCACTCTCCGCGCTATAGTTTAAAATATTTTCTAAATTAACACAATTTAATCGAATTATCATTCCATTATAATATTTGCCTATTGTTTATGCGTCTAGTACTGTAGAGATAAGTGGCTGTCAACATTTCTAGGTCGCAATGTAAGAGCTTTCTGCTTTATGAGCCATATTAGAAGGCAGCAGATAATAACGTAGTCGCCTACGATAAGTGTTCTCTAAGGAAACTGCTTTGTTAAATATATGTAAATTTTGTTTATAACTGTTCTTTGTGTTCATATGTTTGTTTGTTTGTTCCAAAGAGATTATTAATTTGACTCTATTTTATAACCAGTGCTTCTGGTTTAAATTTCAGTTTAGTTAAGTTTTGACAAGTAGTTTTGGAGTTATTCGTAATTTTAGTTGAAATCGATTTACTTTTTTGCAAAAACTTAATTATTGAATGTATGTTAGTTGAGATTGTTTTTTTAGAATCTTGTTGTTAAGACACTTAGCCTTATGTCACCACTGAAAAAACAGTTTTACGTTTGTAGCTTGTAGCAGAAAAAACAGACAAAACATAGTGTTAAAACTCTCCGTGTTTTAGTACTGTTAAAGGAATTATCTGGTGAATAACGGAACCTAACGCCGCAATTTCGTAACAGACTTAGAAATTGATTTGATGTCTATTGTAGCTTATAAGAACCTTTTATCTTCACCTTTTTTTACTTAAATTTAAAAAAAAATCACAAAATCGTTAGACGTAAGGTATAATCGTGAGAACAATGTCGAAATACGTACATTTGCTTTGGCAATAAAAAGTTATCGCTAACGGTGATTTCGCGAACTAACCGTTACGCGATACCCTAAACTACTTATAAAATGAGAAGTAACTCCTTAACGCGCCATGGATTCATCGCGCGGGTACCCATCACATTGCTGAAAGAGGAGTTTGGAGAGCCTAGACCTTCGACCCAAGTGTAGGTTTAAGGGGCCCCTTTAAAAATGCGCATTAACTTTTTATTTAACTTCACGCTGTACCCCGCATATAGCAGGGTAGGCAGAGGGAACCAGAGAACCTAGTGTTAAGACACTGCATTCTCTTTCAACAATTCCGTTCCCCACTTTCCGCCGAATGGAGGCATTGCGTGCTGAGTGGCGGAACTCAACGCCGCGCTTTGCCTTGTTACCAAGCCCAGGAAATGAAAATACTAACATTTTCTGGAGTGGAAATCGAACCTACAACCTGTCGCTTTTACAGTCGCTCGCTTGTGTCCCTGTGCCATGACAGACGTTTTTACATTCAAGTTTTATTTGAAAATTCACTTTTTATGTTATTTTAATACTTTTTACCTGAAAGTTGATTGATCGTTTTTTGTGTGTTTATTCATTTGTTCACCCTAGAATAGGAATAGGATTGCCTTACTCACTAATAAAAATTGTATGCGAGTCGATTTGTCAACTAATTCACGCCTCGTACTGATTTATTTATTTCTATATCTATATATTAATACGTAAAGCACAATCTTTGTTCCCCTTTTTACGAAAATTACGCGGATGGAGAAGCATGAAACTTGGCACACTTATAGTTTATATAGCGAAGGAGGGCAGAATGATGCTATCTTTTTAAAGTAATTTATTAAAAATATATTAAATTAATAAATTAAATGTAACAAAAACTACCTTTGTGTTTTGACATTCACGTTTTATATAAAATGGCATATGTATATGTTGCTAAGGCAACGCGTTGTAGCAACGCGTCAACGGGGACACTAGTACATATAAATATACATATGTATTTAAATTTTAATATTAGGCTAGATATTTGTTTATGACTTCAAACCCAGGTAGGCACCTTACTTAGAGTGTCTAAGGGTTTTGTAAGTGCAGAGACCAATATTTTAAGAAAATAAGTTTACAATTTTACTACATTTTATTCATACAAGCATATATTAGTATTTTTCATTTCCCGCTCTAGGGAACAAGGTAAAGAAGGCGCGGTGTTGAGTTCCGCCGCGCTTTTAATGCTGAAATTTCGATTTCAGAGAGTGGGAAGCAGGAAATATTTAAAGAAAGGAACAGGGTGTCTTAACACTAGGTTCTCTGGTTCCTCTACCCTGCAATATCAAAGGGTTCACGCGCAGAGCATATATATATACTTATATATATATATATATATATATATATATATATATATATATATATATATATATATATATATATAAATATAAAATTAAATATATATCTATCAGATTTGACCGTTATAAAAGTGCTTAAATACTTTTTGTATGTCAGAGTAAAATTCTTCCTTCAGTATAGATTGACAAAGCGAGACTGATTACTTGCTTCTAAGGGTAGCGACCAGTTATCTGCACACCCATCGCTTTTTTGATTGGAAGTGACGTGCAGCAACCTGGCTTACTTTATGAGGATGGCTGGCGCCAATATAGCTGTAATCTTTATATGTACGCCTGTCGTGGCGCAGAGGCACAAGCGATGTAAGCGCGATTTTTTGCATAGTTGTGGGTTCGATTCTACTCAAGAAATGGATTTTTATTTCCTGGGTTCGGTACAGGAACGTGCGTGCGATGCTGAGTGGCGGAACACAACGCCACCTTTGCTTTACCAGAGCAAAAAATAAAAATATATACTAATTAAGTATAAATATTTAATATGTCCCTTCCCTGGAGTGGAATCAGACCCTAACCTGTCGCTTTTACAACAGCACATTGCTCTACGCATTACATGCATATTAATATAATTAATTTTATTTCAAAATAAAGTGATTACTGTTATTTTTCAAAGTTCGGCGCTTGACATTTCGGTTTTTACGCACCTGCCGGACGACCAAGCTGATTTTGTGTAATAATAATCATATAACATTATTCACTTAGCAAGTGAAAGAAAGCTATCCTACATTTTCAAAGCTATCATTCTTTAACACGCCATATAAAATGGCTGTCATGGCGCAGAGCACAAGCGTGTGAGCTGTAAACACGAACAGGTTGTGGGTTCGATTTCCACTCAGGAAATGTTAAGTTTAATATTTACCATTTCCTGGGTTTGGCTCTTCAAGGGAAAACACGGCGTTAAGTTCCGCCCTCAGCATGTAATGCCTCAATTCAGTAGAAAGTAGAGAACGGAATTGTTGAAAAAACGGGAGTGTCTTAACACTAGGTTCTCAGGTTCCCTCTGCCTTACCATATATTCACGGGATACAGCAGTATTTAAAAAAAAAAAAGTCTGTTGGAGTACAGTGGCGAGTGACTGTAATGCTGTGATTGTGGGTTCGATTCTCACTCGGGGAAATGATTACACTAACTTTTATCCCCGTTGACGCAGTAATAACGAAATCCCTAGCAACGTATACATATGTCATATATATTGATGTTAAACCATGGTAGTGTGTGTAACATATATTTAATTAATTTAAATTTGTTTTTATGTATTCATTTGAAAGATACTTTATCACATTCTGTTAATTTGCTATATAAACTTTAAGTTTTAAAGCTTCTCCGTCCGCGTAATTTTCGTAAAGGGTCCAAAGTTTTTTGTTTCACGTATTAATATAGATGCGCCTACATGAAACTTCACACTGTATCTCATACTATAGGGAGTAAACCTATTGTTAAGGAACCACTCCGTTCCTCATCGAATTGAGGGAATTGAGACATTGCGTGCTTAGTGGCGATACTCAACGCTGCCGCTTTGCCTTATTGCTGGCAGAATGAAAAAAAGGCTTATTTCCTGGAATTAGGGAATCTTAGAAGACCCACAACCTGTTGCGTTTACACAATTAACAGTCTTAACACTAGGTTCTCTCTCCTACCATATGCGGAATACAGCGTGAAGCTATGTATGCATGTATACATTAAAAATAAAGTGTATCTGATAATTGGAAGCTGTTTTTTATTCCGGAGTCTTCTTCGCTTAATTTTTAATGATAAGTCGATTTGCACATACATTTTATTATAGATATTGATATAGTGAGCTTGCAATGGTAGATTTACTCAAGCGAATTAAATAGCTTTTCCCAGGTGAAATAATATATTCATGTAAGTTATTTTTTTTTTTTTTTTTAAGGATACCGGATGGCAGAGCAGGCTTCAAGAAGGACCGCCTGATGGTAAGTAAGTTACCTTCGCCCATGAACATCTACAGCACAAGAGATTTACTAGATGCGGGCACTGGCTTCCTAGAGGATACCAGGAATGGAAAGGAGGCGGATATTAATAGTGAATTAAAAGCTATCAGGTCCTGTTTAGGGAAAGGATACTGGGTGGGAAGGGGGAAAAGCCTGGCTTACATACTTATGAACCGGAACACATCATAAGATATTGGCGGTTCGTCTTTGACATGATAGTGATTCATGAGCAGACGGAGGACAGACCTCCTGCCAAAAGCAAACAAAAGCCTAATTTACACATAAAATTATAACTTAAAGTGGATGCCGCAGAAAGCATATATTTTGATTTATTAACTTATTCACGCCAGTTATATCGTGAGAAGCCTCAAAAGCTACTCACACATAGATTTTAATAAAATCTGGGTGTAAAAAGTAAAAATGTTGCCGAATAACTCAAAAACTACCTTGATAATTCCCTAAAGTAAACTTAAATAGGACCACACCACACTAGCTATTACACAAAAGAAGAAACATCAAAGTTGATTCATTCATTTAAAAAGTTATTTGATAACACAAATAAAAAACAGTCAAATACATTCCGCTACACCAGCCTTTGAAGTCGGCTAATAAAGAATTCGTATAACAAAAATGCGGTCGATAGGCTCGCTGGTCCGCTATGCGTGTCACCTGTCACACGTCACTGTCGAAGTACCGATTTTATAGTAGCACATATACATATATATGAGATTTGAGATTTGATTAGAAGACAAAGCGCGGCGTTGAGTTCCGCCTCTTACATATTTCGGAATGGCGGAAAGTGGGGAACGGAAATGTTAAAAGTGAACAGAGTGTCTTAACACTAGATTCTCTGGTTCCCTCTGCCTACCCTGCTATGTGCGGGATACAGCGTGATGTTGTAAAAATAGATCGATGATTTTTGGTTATTTTAACTATAAGACAAAGCGCGGCGTTGAGCTCCGCCACTTATGCAATGTCTCGAGTAAAAGTTGATGGTAGGGAATTAATGTTTTGATGCTGGATACTCTTGCTTTGTGGGATACAGCGTGAAGTTGTAAAAATAGATTTTTTTATTATTTTGACTTGAAGATAAAGCGCGGCGTTGTGTTACGCCCCTTATACAATGTATCGAGTGTAGTCGGAAAGTGGGAAACTGAGTGTTTTGAGGGTTCTTCTGCTATGCGGGATACAGCGGGTTGCAAGTTGTAAAAATAGATTCTTGATAGTAATATTGCTTGGATTTGTTTAAGTCATTAGTTTTGAGTTCATTGAAGAAACAAATACACTAAATAGCTAAAAATCGGATTTATATCTTATAAATTAAGATACTTAATGCTTTAAATCTCTTTTTGATTGATTTAAAAAAACGGGAAAGAGGAGAGCGGTGAAATGTATCACTATATTAATATATATGATAAATACTGTCGTGGCGCAGAGGCACAGGCGTGTGACTGTAAACGCGACAGGTTGTAAGTTTGATTCCCACTCCAGGAAATGTTAGTGTTTTGATTTCCTGGGTTTGGTAACAAGGTAAAGTGCGGCGTTGAGTTCCGTCACTCAACACGCAATGCCTCAATTCGGCGCAAAGTGGGGAACGGAATTGTTGTAAGAGAACGGAGTGTCTTAACATTAGGTTCTCAGGTTCCCTCTGCCTACCCTGCTATGTGCGGGATACAGCGTGAAGATAAAAAAAAATACTGTATGTTATATTAACAATAGTAATGTAATTGTTTTTATTATGCGTTTGAAGATGCAGACTTGAGTGCAATCAAATGCTATTGTACGACTATTTGCTATACAATTCATGTATCGGATGATTTTTCATATTTAATCTATCTTACGTTACTGAATGACTGACAGACTACGTAAAGGTAAAACTGCTGGCGACAGAATGTTGAAATTTGGCATGTTGGCTCCTTAAGAGAGGATTTCATGAAATTCCTACGAAAACGCTGAAAACGGGCTTTCATGTTTTAAGCAAATGCGGGATATAACTAATTTTTCTATATCTTTTTAATTAATTGTATATGTACAATCATATTTAGAAAACGTATATTTTTTTATTTTTATTTTTTACCAATAATTATATATATGTTTTTTTCTCAATATATTTTTCGTTTCCTAAGTGTGGGATTACCACTTTGAAAATTTCAAAAATATTTATCAAATAGTATTATCTCTTGCCAAATGATTGTTCGTTGAAATAATCTTTGGGTAGCTGAAATTTGTAAAAATCTCTCTACAGAGATGCTAACAACATAAATAGGTTGTAACAAGCGTATAAAAAAAGCTTCACTCTGTATCCCGTTTATAGCGGGATAGGTAGAAGGAACCTAGTGTCAAGACACTCCGTCCCACTTTAACCTATCAAAATGAACTATTAATATTTAAATTAAACATTTAATAATGTTGCAACTGCAAGCATATTTTGTATATACTTCTATAACAGTCCTGTCGAAAAGGAACAAGTTTATGTCCCGCTAACGGTACACTGACCTCAATTCATTTTTCTCAAACCTGATACACACGACTATCTCAATCTTAAGATGGTTACTTAAAATTTATTGTTTTCTTTATAATTTTTGTGTATTATTTATTATGTAAAATCTTTATTGAATAACATTGATTTTAACAGAAAATACATGTTTTGGTAGCTTTTAGTAGATTTTGATGGATTTTGATGGGTTTTGGTTGATTTTAATAAATATTTGTAAAATTCAGGTAGTTGTAAAAAGAAAATCTTCAAATAAAATGTACTAAGAAGTATTATTACGAATAACTCAAAAACTACTTGTCAGATTTTAACTAAATTTAAATGGGACATCAACGTTACTAGCTATCATATAAAAAAGAAATAAAAATGGGTTTATTAAATACGGTATACATTAAAACAGTACAGTCAAATTGAGAACTTCCGCTTTTTTAAATTTAGTTAAAAAGGAATAACGACTTTATTCGCGGCTTCTAAGTATAAAATAGTCTTAATTTTCAGCTATTTTACAATAGTTTTTTTAGACAATGTCAAGACACTCCACTCTTTACTTTCCGTCCGAATTCAAGACATTACGTGTTGAGTAGTGAAACTCAACGCCGCGTTTTGTCTTATCCAAACGAAAGACTAAAAATAACTTATATATTAACATTCCTCCGAATGGTAATCGAACCTACAACCAATCGCGTTTACAGTTACTGCACCATGATAGCCTCAAAAATAATATTTTTAAAATAATTTATTACAGTAAGGTTTATTGAAAAAGTAATAACGATTTTGCTCGCGGCTTGTAATAAGTAATAAATAAAAAAATATTCTGAACATGATATATTTATGTACTAATATTTAATATTATAAATGCGAGAGTTTGCGTTTGTTAGTCTTTAACGCAAAAACTACTAAACAGATCTTGATAAAACTTTATAGTAGTATAGGTTATACATCAGAATAAAAGGGGAACGGAATTGTTGAAAGAGAATGGAGTGTCTTAACACTAGGTTTTCTGGTCCCTCTGCCTACCCCGCTATATGCGGGATACAGCGTGAAGTTAAAAAATAAATAAAAAAGAAATAAAAGGTTTAATGTAATTTAGCGTTATAATATAACGACAAGTTAGAATTATTAGCATTTTCACGCTTTTTTCTCTAATATTGGAGTACCCAGAGAGAATGTAGTAGCCAAAAAAACACTCCGCTCCCCGACTTCGAAACTTTGTGCTTTATTTAAATAATTCACTCATTAATATGTTTTTTTAAATATACTAAGACATTTTATCATTTCAATTAAGGTGATTTAATTTTTTTATTAAGTTAAGATAAAAAGTTGTAACGACACTTTTTGCTATAGTTGTAAGCGGTTCGGCGTGCGCGTGTTTTTATGCCTGTCTCTCTCACTCATTGAACAGTGTGGTGTCGCGACGATTATTTTTATTATGTCGACTTAAAAGAAATAAAATTTTATTACAATTCCTTCAGTAGTAATTAAAAGAAATTTCGTTCCATCCCATTTCGTTATCCCTTGCCACCTCCCATCTTTCTTTTTCAATAAGAACCTATAGCTTTATTGGCTTGAGCATTTGACGATTATCAACAGGCGCAGGTTCGAATCCTGCTACATTCAATTTTTTATACATTTCCAAATATTTTTTTATCCCTACACCCTTTGTGAGGCTTCCCTTAAATACCAAAGCATATGTAGGTCACATCCTGAATCGATTTTGTAACCCGATCGATATTTAATCGTGACGCATCGATATTAAAGTTTTTTTTTAATAAAAAAAAATGACGTCGACACAAAGTTATTTGTGTTATATTATAAGGAAAAAAACACTTTCGATGTATGTATAATTTTTTTATGAGATTTACTTTTGGTATGAATCATGGTGTCCTGGATTGAATTTTTTTTGTTGCCAAAATTAAACATCACGTATGATGGTGAAAGTTTGCGGTTTTGTTAATTTTCATTTTAATTGTTATTATATTGTTTTGTATTCAAATATATAACAAGGAAAAAAAATCTTGCAGCATGCATGCATGAGATAATACAATACATACGGAACCTAGTGCTAAGACACTCCGGCCCCACTTTCGTGCGCTGAGTGGTACAACTCAACGCCGCGCTTTGCCTTGTCACCAAACCCATGAAATTCCATTTTCTGGAGTGGGAAACGAACCCACAATACAATGAAGTGCCAATACACTCTGTTTTCTCTCCTTAACGCTTAAGTAAAAAGCCGTCCGTTCTTTTCCATCTACGTTGAAATTTTTAAGATTGGTGCAGTTATTTTTATAGTACACTAGAGGCAAGGGTTCGACTCCCGCTTCGTCCAAATTTATATACGTTTTGAATATAATAATAAATAATAATGTTTTTTCTTGTCTTAAGTATATGATTAACACTTTAAAAATATTAAAAAGTATTACTTTATTTTTTTTTTTATTAAATGGACGTTAACTCCGCGCATTGTGACTAATATATTCGTTTAAACTCCGTTCTCCACTTTAAATTAAGACAATGCATGCTCAGTAGCGGAACTCAACGCCGCGCCTTGTATTACCAATTTTTAAAATGATAATGTCCTCAAGTGAAAATTGAATCCACAACCAATCTCATTTAAAGTCAGACGCTAATATAGTCATTACTTATTACAGTAGTTACACTATATATATATATATATATATATATATATTTTTTGAATAACGTATAAAAAGTATATTAAATTAATAAAATAAATGTTACACACATTACCATGGTTTGACACTCATGTTTATACTAAGTGACATATACATTACTAAAGACAACGCGTTGCTAACGCGCCCACGGGGACATTAGTATACATAAAAAACTCAACTTTTCACTCAAAACCATCTCAAAATTTTAAACTGGAATTATTAAAAATAAAATTGTTGAAAGAGAACGGAGTGTCTTAACACTAGGTTCTCAGGTTCTCACTGCCTACCCTGCTATGTGCGGGATACAGCGTGTAGCTAAGAAAAAAAAACAATTTAAAATATTATCTAGTGCGTGTTAATGTTAGTAATTTACCACATTTTGGTAAAGCGAATAGGTCAAGAGTACATAAGCTTAATGATAGCGCATCACGTACTAGAAAGGAGGTTTCTCGGCCGCGGTGTAAGGAGGACTCAAAAAGTGAAACGTCTAAGAATTACTGTGGAAACGGTTAATTTTAGTTCGCATGACATCGATGTTAGTGTTCTTTTTGTAAATGTTGTGTTTTTAATGGTGTAGGTTTGATGTCTGATTGAGGTTGATTTTTACATACATACATACATACATAGCTTTACGCTATATCCCACATATAGCAGGGTAGTCAGAGGGAACCTAGTGCTAAGACACAGACATATTAAGGCATTACGTGCTGAGTGGCGGAACTCAACGCCACGCTTTGCCGTGCTACCAAACCTTGAAATTAAAAATTCCATTCCGGGATTGGGAGTCAAACCCACAACCCAAAAAAAAGTAAAAAATACAGGAAATATTAATAAATAATAACCGTTTAAAAAATATATTAAATTACGAACGATTATAAAAAGATTAAAGAACAATATTCTGTAAGAGAAAAAAATTACAATAAAATACAAAACATTTTGCAAGAAAAATCACTGTAATAAAATTATTAGTAGAATTGTTACATTATTAATCACCTAAAACGTTTCAAAAATCGCATAATCTTTTATATAATCTAAAACAGAAGTAAAAAATAAGTAAGAAATAGTTTTACTTACAGAAAATATTTAAAAAGAATAAGAAAATAATATACGTTCAATAAAACATACATACATAGCTTCACTAAGTTAGTTAAGACACTCCGTTCTCCACTTTCCGCCGAATTGAGGCATTGCGTGCTGAGTGGTGGAATTCAACGCCGCACTTTGCCTTGTTACCTAACTCAGAAAATGAATAATTCCAATTCCTGGAGCGGGAATCGAACCCACAACCTGTCGCGTTTACAGGCGCGCTACAGGCACGCTTGTGCCTCTGCGCCACGACAGGCGTAATTACTACGTAATTATTACGAACAACTCAAAAACTACTCGTTAGTTCCTAACTAAATTTATATGGGACCACATTAGAAGCTCTAGCCATAATATTAAAAAGAAACCGTTTGTTAGGTGGTAGGAGGTTCGTCCTCCGACTGGCTGGCGACCACTATCATGTCAAAGACGAACCGCCAAATATCTAATGATGTGTTCCGGTTCGATGGCATATAAGCCAGATTTTCCCCTTTCCCACCCATCCTTTCCCCAAAATGTGGTGGTTCTGATAGTGGAAAATGTAGTCATTGTCCCCCCTTCCATCAGTATCCTCTAGGTTGGCAACGCATCTATAACATCTCTGGTGTTGTAGATGTCTATGGGCGAAGGTAACCACTTACCATCAGGTGGTCCTTCTGCTCGTTTGCCGTCCGTTATCAATAAAAAAGAAAAAAAAAAAACCATCAAAATTGGTTAACCCAGTAAAAAGTTATGCGAGAACACACACAAAAAAATATATACTTGAATTTTTCAATTCAAGTATATTTTTTTTTTACCTTCTAGTTTATGAAGTTGTTAAAAATCTTTTACATAATCTTAAACATAGAGTTTTTACGTCTTTTTTATACTTCATAGACGTAAAAAATAGTGTCACTTACGTAAAACATTGAAAAAAAAAATTAAAAAGACTATAATTAAATTAGTACATTGAATAAAACCTAACAGATATTGTGACAATTTTCAGAAAAAACACATTCGCAGTGTTAAATAGAGCATTAAATGCAATAGTCTTACAAAATTTGAACCTAAAAATGTTTCATAAGTTGCTGAAACTATCAAATTTTAGCGGAAAAATGTATCACTACTAGAGAGTAGTTATTAATTTTATTGTAAAAATTAAGCTAGGTAGGATAAGAGTTCGGACAATGAAGACGAGGGCTTACAGTTTAAGGCTTAGTCTAAAGGGGCCCTTAAGCCTACACTTAAATTGAAACAAATCAAATGTCAAATATTTTAGCAGAAATCTGAGAGTTATCTTTACTTTTACATGAAATTATTACAAATATGGTTGGGTAGAGAGAGGACAGTGGAGGCGAGGGCCAATGTCTATTTTAAAGGGCCCCTTAAAGCTACATTTGGGTCGCTAATACAGGCACTATTCTAAAGTCTAATCTCTGTAACGGCGAGCCTGAGACTTCTACGGTGAACCCATGGCATGAAAAATGGGTACTCATGTATACTTTGCAACATTATTGCTTTTTCTTACATAGCAGGTTAGGAACAGAGAAACTAGTGTTAACGCATTCTGTTTTCCTCTTTCCGCCTGAATTATAACATTATGTGGACTATCATGCTTACAATTAGGATACTGTGGTGGCCTCAAATAAAATGAATTTTAGTAAATATTAATTTAAAATAGTTTAATGGAGAAATATATGAAAATAGACATTTTTTTTTAACTTCACGCCGCATATAGCGGGGTAGACAGAGGGAACCAGAGAATCTAGTGTTAAGACACTCCATTCTCTTTCAAGTTCCAAGTTTCAAGCTTTCCGTTCTCCACTTTCCGCCAAATTGAGGTGTTGCGGGTTGAGTGGCAGAACTCAACGCCGCGCTTTGCCTTGTTACCAAACCCAAGTAATGAAAATACTAAATTTTATATTTCCTGGAATCGGAATCGAACCCACAACCTGTCGCGTTTACAGTCGCACGCTTGTGCCTCTGCGCCACGATAGGTGATATATTTAAATTATATTATATTTTAAAATAGACATTAAAATATAAAATAATTTAAAAATTATGTATAGTAATAATCTACCACCAAGTAAGCAGACACGTCGGTCTGTCTGCCTTGTTTTCACGAATGAACGCCTAGACCGTTATGATATTTAGGACGACGATAGTGAGACTTAATACGCTCATGAGAAATAACATTTTAGGTAGAAATAAAAAATAATAAAATATATATTGTATGTATAACGCCTGTCGTGGCGCAGAGGCACAAGCGTGTTACTGTAAACACGACAGGTTGTGGGTTCGATTTCCACTCCAGGAAAAGTAAAATTTAGTATCATTTTTTGGGTTTGGTAACAAACAAAGCGCGGGCTAAGGGAAGCCGATGTACTCGTATATTTAGGGAAGCCGGTACATATATTTAGGGAAGCCGGTACATATATTTAGGGAAGCCGGTAATTTTTAGGAAAGCCGATATATTTAAGGAAAGTGCTATAGGATTTCAAGGTATTTAGTAATTTCACTATCGAATTTTGGCGATGACCTTTTTTTTTATTTGCACTTTTATGCCCAATATTTTTCTGGTGCTCTCACACCTTGTTGCGACTTTGCGTTTGGAGCTCCATATTCTACTGGCGCACTTGTACTTTGAAAAGTTAGGCAAGTTATCTATTCATATTGTGTATTTTTTGAATTCACGCGTAACTAGTGTCCAGACACTACATTCTCTGCTTTTCACACGTTTTCGCTAACGTCGCGTTGTTAACGCGCCACCTGGGCCATACTATAAATAATATATCTAAAAATATAAAATATGATATTATATACAGTATAATATAGCGTATATAATTACGAGTACTGGTCGATGCCCACGTGCGATACAGTTAAGTGACGCAGTGACTAACTGAGTACACGCTTGGGCGAGCTCGAACAAGGCCACCTTGTATGCTTTATTTTGATTTTATTTATATATGGCTTCACGGTTTATCCCGTAAACTAACAGATGGAGAAAGAGAATCTAGTGTCCAAACTCTCCGCTCAAATTAGAGAAATGCGTGTTAAGTGGTAGAACGTTGCGTCTTTTGGTTAGTTTTTTTTTTGTTTTTTAACTTTACGCTGTATCCCACATATAGCAGGGTAGGCAGAGGGAACCTGAGAACCTAGTGTTAAATCACTCCGTTCTCTTACAACAATTCTATTCCCCACTTTTCGCCGAATTGAGGCATTGCGTGTTGAGTGGCGGAACTCAACGCCGCACTTCCATGATGGTCTTAATTTTTAATTTTGTTTAGTCGATTTTATGTGTTTATTTAGCACCATTGATGTGTAATATTTATTTTTTTATTTTAATGTATTTCTAATAAATTATTATTAATATATTTATAATATATATATTTTTCTGGAATTATAAAAATACACGATTAATCTGCCTGAAATAGTTAACATTTAATCTATTTTGCCCTTTTTTCAAAGGGAATCGAACCCCCTAACATAGGAGGATCAAATAACTGAGCGTAAAGGCGTACAATCTTACAATACCGAGGTACAGTAAGTGACGTAGTACCAAGGACGTTCGATGCCCGACCGTTGTGTGACGTGAGTTGACTTGTAAAACGCCTGTAGGCTTCTTTATAGTAGCTTATTATTATAAATGAGAATGTAAGTTCGTTTGTTATGCTTTAATGTCAAAACTACTGAACCTATTATCATGAAACTTTGTGCACATATTCTTAGAGGTATTAAGAAGGACATAGGATACTTTTTAATAAAAGAAAATGAAAAAAAAACTCAATCTGGCGGAAAGTGGGGAACGGATTTGTTGGAAGAGAACGGAGTGTCTTAACATTAGGTTCTCTGGTTCCCTCTGCCTACCCTGATATATGTGGAATACAGCGTGAAGTTAAAAAAAAATAGCAGATATGGTTGTTGGTGAAAAAATTGGAATTTAGCTACTTTAAAGCCTTCAAATGAATGCATATACGCACTATATACTATACTATATATACGTGGTATGGACTGCCATTGACCACGAGCGAAGAAGGTAACAGCTAGTACTTTATAAATATTTCTTATATATAATATGTGAACTATATTAATAATAAAAACGAAACGCCTAACGTGGTGCAGAGGTATAAGCGTGCGTAAACGCCACAGGTTGTGGGTTCGATTCCCACTCCAGGAAATGTAAAAGTTTAGTATTTTCATTCCTGGGTTTGGTAATAAGACAAAGCGCGGCGTTGAATTCCGCCACTCAGCATGCAATGCTGCAATCCGGAGGAAAGTGGTGAACGGAAGTGTTGATAGAGAAACGGAGTGTCTTAATACTAGGTTCTCAGGTTCCCACTGCCTAGACATTTTAGACATTACCGTGAAATGAATCCTTCCCTCGGGAATCGAACTCACAATCAATCGCGTTTATCATCACAGCATCAATACTAAAAAACTTAACAGGTAACTGTTAAAATAAATCAAAATTGTAATAAAAAACGTACATACATATCTATATAATTATGTGTAATTTGACGTCCCGGTCAGCGAGCGAGACGCGTCCCGTTATACTGGACAAGGACCTTTGGGTGGCGTGGGGATTATAGGGCAATGTTTAATATATTTAATTTTTATTATTTAATTTATTTTTATGTTTGGCGCGGCGTTTAGTTACGTCGTTTATCATGGGACTTCTGTAAATCTAGTGAAATTTGGTGATCGTAGTGACTTGTTGTTTCATTTTTGTTAACGCGGCGTTGTGTTCCGCCACATATAAAATTTACAATTCAAAAACGGTAAACGTAGTGTATTAGGTTTTTTTTTAATACCCTGCTATAAAACTGATTATTTGTAGGATACTCCTCCCGAATAACTCAGAAAATACATGTGAATTAGAAAACATGGAAACTGGACAGTATGTAATATATTCATATCAATATATCTTAAATATGTATATGTGATGTAATATTTAGTTTCTTATTTAAAAATTGCAAAAATAAAACTTTACAATTATCTTAATACTTTTGATATTCTATATTCATCTCTTTCTCTTCCTGGGTTTGGTAATAAGGCAATGCGCGGCGTTGAGTTCCGCCACTCAGCACGCAATGCCTCAATTCGGGGGAAACGAAGTGTCTTACGGAACGGAGTGTCTTAACACTAGGTTCCCTTTGCCTACCCTGCTATATGTGGGATACAGCGTGAAGCTATGTATGTATGTATCTCTTTCTCTTTTCGGTTACTCTTCTGAAGTTTCGCTTCTATCTTATGTGAAATGTAAACACACATATATAGAACTTTGAAATAGAGTACTAAGACTTTCCATTCTCCGTTATTTTTGAAAATTAGAATTTATAAAATATATAGAAGATTTAATAATAAAAATATAATAAAACAAAAAAGTTAATTCCATTTAATATACCTAGAAAAAAAATATCCAAAAATCATTTACTTTACTAACATTAGAACTATAAACACACTAATCACATAAAAAAAGAACTAAAAAAAACTATTTTGTTTTTGAAAAACGGAGTGTTTTAGCACTAAGTCCTAAGCTCCCTCTGCCTATCCTGCTATATGCGGGATACAGCGTGAAGCTAAAACTAAAAAAAAATATATATTTTTTTTATCAAATGTGACCACAGCCTTACAAAAGATTCCTTCAAGACTCGCTCTCAATGAAATGTGGGTCAAGTTTATTGACAAATCAGGACGTTGCCCTTTCCGTCCCGCTCGCTCGTATAGCGTTGTCCTTTTTCAATTGAAAAAGAAATATTTATTATAAATATATATATTTTTTTATATTCATAATATATTTTGCAAAGAACAAAGAAATTGATGTATTAGATAGTAGAAATTTTGCATCTTAGAGATATTGTTTTAATTGGCGGAGCTTAACGCCGTTAATAAAAATAATAATAAAAATATTCATAATAAAAATAAAAATATTCATAATTATATTCTTTGTACCAAGCACAGTAATAAATTATTCGTTCTTTATTTTGTATTGAAAAAGTTAATTTCCACTCCACTTTTAATATTTTTAAAGTGTTATTTACACACTTGGATAGTAAAAACAGTTTGAAAGACATTTCTTAAACATATTGCTTAGTGACTAGGCATAGATTGTTCCCGAGGGGTGCAGGTTCGAGTCCCGATACATCCCAATTTTAATACTTTTGTTAAAAAAAAAGTACTAATATTTATTATATACTATAAATTACTAAATAAAAGTTAAACATGCTTTCCGCTTTATCCCATAACAGAGAGAAACAAGTGTCAACACCCTCCGTTCACCACTTACCACGGGCCAATGCATATTAAATGGCGGAACTCAACGCCGCATATAAGCAAACATGTTTATATGCGGCGTTGAATCACGGTGTCAAGCCACTCTCTTTACCGCTATCCATCTGAATTTAAAACAATGTGAGGTAAATAGCGGAACTCAACGCCGCATTCTCTTAATTGCTTATAAATAAACACATATTAAAACGGATAGTCGCCTCAAGCATAAAACCTTGGCATTGGTTACGTAAAGAACCATCGGAGACTGTACAAGGTCTTTTACGTACATTGACACGCGTGTGGGATAATATTCATTATATAAAGCGATTGACTAAGCGCGATTGGTTGTGGGTTCGATTCCCATTCGGGGTAATGATTGTGTTTATATTATTTTATTATAACAGTAATAATAATAGCCTTTTATTCAGACACATTTTTTTTTGTTATTAGGCTGATAGTAAGATTAATAAAGTTAGCTTAAGTGTGCGTGCGACTGTAAACGCGATAGGTTGTGGGTTCGATTCCCACTCCAGAAAATGGAATTTTTCATTTCCTGGGTTTGGTAACGCTGTATCCCGCATATAGCAGGGTAGGCAGAGGGAACACAGCGTTAAGACAGACCGTTCCTCACTTTTCGCCGAATTGAGGCAATGCGTGCTGAGTGGCGGAACTCAACGCCGCGCTTTGCCTTTGTTACCAAACCCGGGAAATAAAAAAAACATTTTCTGGAGTAGGAATCGAACCCACAACCTGTCGCATTTACAGTCGCACGTTTGTGCCTCTGCGCTACGACAGACGTTATTCCAAAAGAAATAATAGAAAAAACTATAGAAAAACTCCTTTTAAATCAGATATGTCCCATCTGATCTCTAAACACATAATCACCCAGTTCCCATGCACCCTTTGTTTACTTCCGGAAGGAAATTGTTTTGATGGAACACGTGTTCGATTATAGGTTACTAGGGTAGAAGAGATGATAAAAAATCAGCTTCACGCTCTATTCCATATGACAGGGTAGTTACAGAGATCTTAGTGTTAAGACACTCCGTTCGCATCGTTCTGCCTGTTTTAAAAATATTGCACATCAAGACAGTAAAAAGCGCAAGTTTTATCTCAACACACTCCCTTTTTCACGTTACTTCCGAATACAAGATTATGCGTGTTGAGTGTTGCGGAACTCAACGCTGCGCTTTTATTATCATACATACATACATAGCTTCATGTTATATCTCGCATATAGCAGAGTAGGCAGAGGGAACCTAGTGTTAAGACACTCCGTTCCCGACTTTCCGCCGAATTGAGGTCGCTTTTTTTATCAAAGCGATGAATTGAAAATCGTTTTTTAAGTATAATTATTACCGCCAGCGGGAATCGAATCGCAACTATACACGTTTACAGTCAGACGCTCTACTATTGCGTATCGATGGCTTCGAATACTTATTTCAAACAAAATATAAAAAATCATTTAGATTGATTTCTTATCCATCGCTTAGTTTAATTTCATACAGGAAGAGTGGAGAACTAAGTCACTGGGTGAGATATAATGACTCTTCTAAGTATAATACAAGAGAGAAAAACTAAATAAATACTCGTATATATTTTTAATAAAAGAACTGTTAAATAATTGCAATAATTAATATTTATTATTTTTATTTTCTCGCTAACAAGGTAACAGCGTTGAGTTCCGCAACTCAGCACGCAGTACCTCAATTCAGCGAAAAGTGGGAAACGAAATTTTTAATAGAACGGAGTGTCTTAATACTTGGTTCTCTTCCCTCTGCCTACCCTGCTATGTGCAGGATACAGCGTGAAGCTAAAAGAAAAAAAAGGTCTAAACTTTTTGTCATTTTTTTTTTTACAGACAAGGTCATTAATTTATGTTGACGTTTCAGTGTTGAAATGTATTAATATATTATGTCAAAACACTTTAAGTAGAGTTTGAGGCTTATTCGAGTGTCATAATTGATTGCAAATGATAAATAGTGTAAGGTATGACAGGTAAAAGTTACTATGAAGAAAAAATATCTTAATATTAAAATGTCCTTATTATATGTGCTTACGTATTATTAACTAACTTCAAAAAAGGAGGGTCTCAATTTGATTGCTTTTTTTTAGCTTCACGGTGTATCCCGCATATAGCGAGGGAAGCAGAGGGAACCTGAGAACCTAGGGTTAAGACACTCCGTTCTCCACTTTCCACCGAATTGAGGCATTGCGTGCTGAGTGGCGGAATTCAACGCCGCGCTTTGCCTTGTAACGAAACCCAAGAAATGAAAATACTAAACTTTTACATTTCCTGGAGTGGGTATCGAACCCACAACCTGTCACGTTTACAGTCGCACGCTTGTGCCTCTGCGCCACGACAGGCGTCAACGTCGTATTTTTTTTCATGTGTAATTATATAATTTTTTACTAATGGATTGGTTTTAGTGCTTCTGGCCTGGTCCTGTTATATCCTAAATTTAGTTGAAATTTGATGAGTTGTTTTCGAATTATTCGTAATAATCTTACTCTTTAGTGAATTCTTTTAAGTCAGTTTTCTTTTTTTTTTAAATGTTAATTGTAAAGCTTCACGATTTTTCTCTTAGCAAGATAGATGGATTTTTTCTAAATCAGGTAAGACAAGACGCGGCGTTAAGTTCCGCCATTTAACATGTAATATCTTGAATTCGATGCGAAAAGCAGTGAAAGGATCTAGACTCTACGTTTTCTATCTACCTAACTATGTGACATAAGTCGCCAAGTTAAAAAAAAGAAAGAAAAAATAAGCCATGAAGGCATATTTATAAGCAGGTACACAAAAATATTCCCACCATAAGAAACATATGTTCATTTTTTTCCAAATTGAATTCAAATATTGACTGATTGAAGGGTTCGACATCTGTCAGAGAAAGTCTCAACTCCATACGAATTTTGGGTGCACATGTTATCACAAAATATAAAGAGGCATTGTACTCTTTTATGTGGTAATAACCCTTTCGTGATAGTGTCAAGCTATTTATTGTAATTTTGTATTTTGTATGAAAATTTTAATATTTTTTTTTAATGAAAAATAATTTGTATGAATCTGTTTGGTAGAGTAATGGACAATAAAGAGAGTTGTGGTAAAGAACAGGGATAAGTTTTACATATTTTTTATAGTGCCCTAGATTTCAAGAGAACGGAGTGTTTTGACACTAGGTACTCTCTGTCCACTTTACTGTGCGGATTTCTTTCAAAATATATAATTTTGTCTCTATTTTTATTTAGGTATGTAAAAATTTTACCAAAATTAAATTCGAATATGCTTAATATTTTAATATGTGAAGGTTTGCGCGGTTCTTCGGTAAATAAGGTTATAGGAGCTGAGAACTTTCTTTCAAAATTGTTAGTGCCTCTACGTACTTCCTTATAGAATCCTGAATATTTTGTTTATTTTTTATTTAATAATTAAGTATTAATTTAATACTATTCTTGGTACCAAAATTTACATTTAAAATTAAAAAATTAAATCCATTTCAAATAAAATCCACGAAGAAGTTAAATTATTACGAATAACTCACTAATGCTCACAACTTAACTAAATTGGTTCACTCAGTAAAAGCTATGCGGTAATATACAAAAAATATAGTCAAATCGAGTATCTTAGCTTTTTATTAAAGTCGACAAAGGTTAAAAATACTACCAATGAATTGACCATTTGATTGATTCCTATTTACACTCTCTTTTTAAAGTTTAAAAAGATCAAATATGTACACAAAAACAGTTTCCAAAACAGATACTGACCTAACCTAACCCAGATAAGTAAAAAAACACAATATCCCACAAAACATTTTAATATAGAAATAGGTCACATATATTAGAATTCAACGCGCTCCGAATTGTGCAAGTTTCCAGAAAAAAATGATAATTTAACATATGGAAATTTTATTGAATATCATTCCTGTATCACTGTAGTGGTTTATATCGGTCATTTTTAAGAAGCGGTATTATATTGACTAGTGTCCCCGTAAACGCGTTAATAACGCATTGCGTAGTGACGTATATGTCACTTTGTATAAACATGGATGTCGAACCATGGTAGTGTGTGTAACATTTATTTTGTTAATTTAATATAATTTTTATGCATTATTATTGTAAAAAATTGTTAGCATTTTGCACTCTTCCTATATAAACTATAAGTATGCCAAGTTCCAAGCTCCTACGTCCGCGTAATTTTCGTAAAAAGGGATCCAAATTTTTTGCTTCACGTATTTATATTTAGATAAGTGTGGGTTCAAACTTTATGTGTTTTAATATTTACAGGATAGCGTATGACTGCAAACGCAAGTGATCGTGAGTTAGGTTCCTACGTGAGCGAATGTTTATATGTAAATTATTTTTCCTTTTTCCGCCCTGGTAAGACAAGGTGCGGCGTTGAAATTTGTCACTTGTCGGGCAATGTCTTGAATTCTATTAATTTTCTTGACATTGGATTCTCTCTGACCACCCTGCTATGTAAGTTGAAGGAAATCAATTTTCTTTATAGCTATTGACCAGATTTTCAATGTATTGCTTATTTATTTCACAACAAAAAATGTTATTGCATCATAATAAATTACTTAAGGTAACTTGTTTTTCTTTCTATCAGAGCCCTATATAAACAAATTTGTATGGAGCTCTTTTTTTTCTTTTTGGACATTAAAGTATACGAAACTAGCTATATTCTAAAACTCCTTTTCGGCCTGTTGTCGTAGGATTTTCTAGCAATCCTCTTTTATTTTCCTTGTTTTCCCCAAGGAAACATGTCAAAGTTCAGCTTTCTCTAGTTTGTACGTTGCCTTTCAGACATTTTAGTGACTCTAGATAATGCAGTTTTATATATATAGTTATAAGTCCCAAGAATTGCAAACAACATAGTAAGAAAAGCCTAGAAATATATGTATATCTACGTATGTATGACAATTTTCCTCTACAAGTATATCAGGTATAGATCGAAACGGATCTTGCTACGGCTTTCTCTTTGCCAACATGACACCGTGCTCTCAACTTGTCCACTTGCTTGTCTATTTTAGACCTTATTACTCTGACTTAAGGTATAGTTTCATTTAAAGTAATACGAACTACTTACTAATAATTATTGTTTATTTATAGATCAATAGGTTTCAATGTTGATTTTTTTTTAATTATATTTAATATTCAAATTGATAGAATATACTTAAGTCATAATATGTTAAGTCAAAATTTTAAGTTTCAAATTTTCATTTAAAACCTGAAATTATTTCATAATATAATAAAATATCTATAATTTAATGTTTTATTTCCAACTAATTGCATCCTGCGACTATATCAGCAAACTATATAACGAAAATCCCGTTCTTCCTTATTTTTGAAAGAATTTTGAAAAATACCCTCTTAGTTGTCCCCAGCACTCCCCAAGGAGCCTGACGAATTTCAGCTTTCTAGGGCCAGTAGTTTTGTCTGTACGTTGTCTGTCAGTCACTTAGTAACGCAAGCGTTTTATTTTCTGTTTCACATTGAATAAAATATATTTTAGTATATATATATATATAAAATCTTACACTAAAGACATATTCATTCAAGTAAGAAAGGTTGTCAGCTGACCGATTTCTCCGGCGCGGTGGGCAATGCCCGTCGCGTTGCGTGATCCGCCTTTGCGAATAGTATACAATGTTATGTCTTTTATAAAGAGTATTGAACTATGAAAATTTATTTATATAGATATTGTGATTTTTTATTATGTGTCAAGATTAAGAAGTAAGTAATATTTTAACTTTTCTTAAATAAAAAAAAAATATTTTAAAATGTTAATAAGCAGAAAAATCAAAAGATTGTATCTTGTTATTACTATCATCAAACTTTAATACTTTTTCATAGTGAAAATAAATTCAAGCAAGCTAGGAACTCCACGCTTTATCCCTTAGCAGGGTAGACAGAAAGAACCTAGTGTCAAGATACTCTGTTCTCCACTTTCCGCCGAATAAGAGTTATTGCGTATGAAGTGGCGGAACTGAATACCATACTTTGTCTAGGGTTTATAAAGTTATATAAAATTTTACACAATTTATTTGTTTGATAAAATGAAGGTTAGAATAAGTTAAGGACGGTATGTCTAGACAAGAGCTGATGATTTATATTTTAAGTTGATATCGATTTTTAAATAATTGCTATATTTAATACAATTTTTATAAATTATTTCAATTTTCTAAATTTTTTCAAACTATCGAAATTACAAGATATTTTTTTATATAAAAAAAGTTGTAAAAAAAATCACATAATCACTACTTAAGTAATCAATATATAAATAAAAAATAATATATTTATTTTTAAATACCCAAACAAACATATGTTAAACAATTTCACGAAATGATTTAAGGTCAAATTTGTTCATTTAGAACTAATACAGGTATTTCCGAAGTGTCCAAGGAGAGAGGTTGGTCCATTGCTATGAATCATATGTTTTGTAACATCTACTCAGTAGAGATGAGTATATAAAGGCTAGAATAATTAGGATTTTTATGTAAAATTATGAATAAGAAATGTCCGGTTAAAATGAGGTCAAATGAAGGTCACAACTCTACCTAGAGTCATATAGTTTAGTTTTTATTTCATAAATATCCTTGATAATTTATTTTCAATAATATATAATAGGTATTACACAAAATAATAATAACCGATTTAAAATTTGATGGCAGTATAAGATTCGTTATTATTAGATATAATTTAACTGAGGCCATCGTGGCGCAGTAAGGCGCCGCCTGACTTTAAACGCGATTGCTTCTAAATTTGATTCCCATACGGTAACATGATTATATTTAAATTATTTTCGTTTCTCGTCTTTTGTAAGACAAATCACGGCGTTGAGTTTCACCATTTAACACCAATATCACAAATTTCGACAGTAACAGAAGAACGAACAGAGATTCTTAAGACTAGGTGCACTCTACTAAGCAAAATTAAGAGATGAAGCTAAAAAGACAAAATATGAACCGACAGCCATCAAAACACACAAATACACAAACAAAATCAAACCAAATAGCACGCATCGAATCAATAACAGTCTCTCAAGTGAAAACTTCACGCACTTGACATTACCGTCGCGCGTCGCGTGGTCATTGCCGCGTCAACGTGGAGTCGTAAGTGAAAGTAGCGGTATGTGTGTCAGTCAGACCTAGCCACTGGGTCTAGGCGTTTCTAATGCACTAGGCTCGTTGTATGGTAGAGTTCGTTTTTTGTTTGGTTGGCTTACGTAGATTTAATGTTAAAGTTAGATTTTGTCTATATTTTGTCTCAATTTGTACTGTTTCCAAGTGGGGAACGGAATTGTTGTAAGAGAACGGAGTGTTTTAACACTAGGTTCTCAAAAAAAAAAAAACGGAATTGTTGTAAGAGAACGGAGTGTTTTAACACTAGGTTCTCAAGTTCCTTCTGCCTACCCTGCTATATGTGGGATACAGCGTGAAGTTAAAAAAAAAAGAAATTGAGTTAATTGAGAGTTTTAAGTATTTCTTTAACAACTAGCTACAGCTAGTACAGTACAGTAGTAGTAGAGCTCAGATTACATTCTGATTACGTTAAAGTTGACCATGACACCTAAAATCTCGGGTTTCTAAGATTTTTTTATTGTAGAGAAAGATGGGTTAACTTAAGTATATATAGTCGTACATATATAAAACGCATGTTGTAAGCCAGACCTACCCATTGGTTTCTAATGCACTAGGCTCGTTGTATGGTAGAGTTCGCTTTTTGTTTGCTTAGCTTATTTTTGATTTAATATTAAAGTTAGATTTTGTCTCTATTTTTTCAGTTGATTGACAATTTGAAGTATTTATTTTTTAAGTAGTATAACTTACTGTATTTCGATTTTGTTTGCGTCGATTATAAGACCTAAATTTCAGTTATTTTAGGCTTTTTTATAGTTAGGTTATGTTTCTGTTATATTTATAGACATAGGTTAGTAAAAAAATATATACCTACACACAACGCTTCCGTGTTATTCATCGCTATCCAAAAAACAATATTAAAGAGTATGGTAGAGATCTTTTTGATCAAATTTATTCGTAAATTTATTGTTAAAGTTAGATTTCATTTCTATTATTTGAAATTATTGAGTTTTTTAGTATTTCTTAACCAACTAGCTGTATTCTAATTTCGTTTTTTTTAATGTAAAGAGGCGGGCATATATCCATTTATAATATATAAGGCGCTTGTAGCAGTTAGACTTAGCCCCTAGTCTTGGCGTTTCTAATTCAATAGGCTTGTTGTATAGTAGAGTTATTTTTTGACGTAGTGTAAAACTGTGATTTTGTCTTTATTTTTCGAGTTGATTGACAATTTTTAAAATGTAATAACTAGATATACGTTTGCGTGGATTCTAAAACATAAAATTTCATTTTCTTACGATTTTTTTTTGTTGTAACGAGACGGGAACTTTTATCTATATAACATATAAAAAACGCTTGCTATGTCGCTCAGGCCCAGCGTCTGATCTAATGGCTTTTTGTATGGTAGAGTTCTTTTTTGTTTGCTTACGTAGTATAAAACTTTGATATTGTCTCAATTTTTGTAGTTAATTGACTATTTAAAGTATTTAATATTATTAGCTCTATTCTGACTTCATTTACGAGAAATAAGACACATAAATTTCATTTTTTTTTATTATTGCCTTATATCTATATATAATACGCTTGTTGTGTCGCTCAGGCCTAGCCACTGGTCGTTTCTAATACACGAGGTTTGGTGCATGGCAGAGTTATTTTTTAGCATGCGTAGTTTAAGTATGAAATTGAGATTTTGTTTCAATTTTAGATATTTGATATAACTATCCATATCTCAATCTCGTTTGTGTTTTTGAAATACAACCTAACTCGCATTTACAGTCCAACACTGTCCACTATTCCATAATGACATCACAATCTCAAATTATTACTAGAGATTTTTTTTTTTTTTTTTTGATACCGGATGGCAAACGAGCAGAAGGACCGCCTGATGGTAAGTGGTTACCTTCGCCCATGAACATCTACAACACAAGAGATGTACTAGATGCGTTGCCAACCTAGAGGATACAGATGGAAAGGGAGGATAATGTAGTAGTCCGCTATCGGAACCACCACATTTTGGGGAAAGGATGGGTGGGAAAGGGGAAAACCTGGCTTACATGCCATCGAACCGGAACACATCATAAGATATTTGGCGGTTCGTCTTTGACATGATAGTAGTCGCGAGCCAGACGGAGGACGAACCTCCTACCACCAAACAAAAGAGATTGATAAAAAAATATTATTCATATTATGTTGATATCATAATTAAATACACATATAAATGCATCTTCTCTATATTAACGATAATATAAATAAGACAGTAAAATAGTTGTTTTTTTTGTTACACTTGTAATGTAATAAGTAAGTAAAATAATCATTTGTAATGTACAAGTATTTTGAAGAGAGTTGGTTTAACTTATATCTATATATAATGTTTGCGTTACTAAACAATTGACAGACAACGTACACGCAAAACTACTGTCCGTAGAAAGCTAAATATTGGCATGGAGGATCCTTAGAGTGTAGAGAAGTACTAAGAGAGTATTATTTAAAATTTATTTATTTAGATCCATCAATGGTAATTATATTAAACAGAGAATAAAGAAACAATATACAATATAAAATTTAAAGCTAAATTCGTCAATATCTTAGATGGATACAGCATGCATTAATAAAAAAGTATGAAATAAAATATTTTTAAGTCATTCAAAGAATACTGCTTACTGATTCCCATTAGAGAAATTTTTATTTTTAATTATTTTTGTTTTTCCGCTGTGGTCAGATATAACATGGCGTTGAATTCCGCTATTTACAATGTTTAATTTTAAGGCTAGTTACTTTTTGTTACATATAAACCATAATATAACAGTTAAACAGTTATTTAATCACCTATTACAGATTTGGCGCCATTACTAAATCATTAAAAAAAATAAAAAATGTAGAGTTCCAGTTTTTTTTCATTTCCTGGGCTTGGTTACGAGGCTAAGCGCGGCGTTGAGTTCCGCAACTCAGCACGCAGTGCTTCAATCCGGCGGAAAGTGGGGAACGGAATGTCTCAACACTAGGTTCTCAGGTTCCCTCTGCCTGCCCTGCTATATGCGGGATATAGCGTGAAGCTAAGCTGATTTTTTTTTAAATAAAAAAATAGTGATTTAACCAAAACCCACTACAATACAAACGATAACAACGACGTTATATCTAATTATGAACATACTCGTTGAAAACGCCTCATAAATCGTAGTGCCGTTTCATATTAATTAAATTATCATAATCCGTTGGTAACCCAGAAGCTCTGCCATATCTCACTGTATAATATGTCGGTCAATTCGTGACCACCGACTTATAATTACATGTTGATGGTAAAATTAAATATTATCTGTGGTCCAATTAAAACGGGCTTACTCTATGTCACGCTTAGTAAGATATGAACTCTACTTGATGTACAGATGGCGATTATCTATATTTTAACCGATTTAAAAAAAAAAATAAGTTCTTTTTTTACGTGTGTCGTGACGCAGAGGCACAAGCGTGCGACTGTAAACGCGACAATTTGTGGGTTCGATTCTCACTCCAAGAAATGTTATTTTTTTTATTTCCTGAGTTTGGTAACAAGGCAAAGCGCGGCGTTGAGTTCCGCTACTCAGCACGCATTGCTTGAGGCATTCAGAGGAAAGTGGAGAACGGAGTGTCTTAACACTAGGTTCCCTCTGCCTACCCTGTTATATGCGGGATACAGCGTGAAGCTATGTAAGGTTCTTTTTTAAATCTGTTAGCGCAGAATTTATTATGATGTTTTTTTTTATATGATAGCTAGTGCTTGATGAGGTCTCATTTAAATTAAGTTAACATCTGACGTTACGTTATAGTTTTCGAGTTATTCGTAACAATTTTAGCTTCACGCTTCATCCGGTAAAGTGACATAGTCAAAGTTAATCTAGTGTCAAGATACTACGACGGCTTCATTCAATAGTTAACGTTTTATAATATTTTTTATTATTTAAATATCACTTATTTAGAAAACAATTAAAAATATATAAAGAGAATTCCTGAATTCGGTGGAAAGTGGGGAACGGAGGGTCTTAACACTAGGTTCCCTCTGCCTTCCCTGCTATATGCTGGATACAGGATGAAGCTAAGTAAGTAAGTAAGTATTTTTTCTATTTTTTATTTGATCACGAATTACTGTAAAATATTTCAAACGTCGGGTTTCCAAATACTAAAATATACGCGATTAATCCAGTTATAATAGTTTCATTTAATATACGTAAAAATCGCGACAATCAAAGATCTTCCTACCTACCTACTTAACTTCACGCTTTAGCGCTAGCTTTTCTAGCGGGGTAGTCAAAGAGAACGGAGCGCCAACCGCTACGGTAAATCAAAGATCTCATTAAGTATGAATTTGTCTCTATGTATCTCTCTAAGAACACGCCTTCCGTGTACCGCCCACTTAGTGTTTCATCACCACGTATTTTGTGTATGACTCATACAATATTTACTAATGAGGTCACAAATCTGAAGGACTGTGTGTGTGTCATCGTGACCTTATTGTGTCTAGATTTTTTGGATATTTGGGACTGGAAATGAACCTGAATTTTTTTAAATTTTTTTTTTTTCAAACCTTTTCTGTGAAAATTTATAAGTTTTTAACAATATAAATGATTACAGAAGAATTAAAGCAGCTTCACGTTTTTTTAAGTGAAGTATTGTACACAGAGACACTCCGTTCTCTGCATTTCGTCTAAATTCAAGATAATTCGTGCTAATGCGGAACTTAACGCCGCACATTGTCTAGGTAGAGAAGTGAAACGAAAATAATTTAAATATAATTATGACACAAATGACAATCGAACCCACAACCCATCGCTTGTAGTCAGACCCACCACGATAGCCTTAAAAAGAATAATAGATAATAATTTCCCCACTTTCCGCCGGGTTGAGGAATTGGGTGCTGAGTGGCGGAGCTCAACGCCGCGCTTTGCCTTGTTACCAAATCCATTAAATGAAAAAATCCATTTCATGGAGTGGGAATCGAATCCACAAGCTGTCGCGTTTACAGTCGCACGCCTGTGCCTCTGCGCCACGACAAGCGTTGAAATGAAAAAAATATAAAATCAATACTAAAAATTTTATAGTAATTAAAGCAGTAGTTGATATACTTCATGTAAATTATTTAAATGCTACACACGAGTACATTTATGACTCATACATTTCAAAAAAATGGCAAAATTATTTAAAAAAATATACAGTTTCATAAATTCATAAATTCTGTACTCTAAAATCGAATTAACTCAAAACCTAAACATGAAGTCATAAACTCGAATTCCCTTCAAAGTAAACCATGTATTTACACGTACAAATAAGACAAAAATATATCTATATATATATGAAACGCTTGCGTTACTGAGTGACTGACAGACAACGCGCAGACGAAACTACCAGCCACAGAACGCAATAATTTAACAGGGAGTGTGGGGGAGCACTAAGAGAGGATTTGTCAAAATTCCTACAAAAAACCCTGCCATGGCGCAGATACACAAGCGTGCGACTGTAAATCCGACGGATTGTGGGTTCGATTCCAACTCCAGGAAATAAAAATATTAAATAATATTTGGTATTTTCATTTCCTCGCTCTGGTAACAAGGCTAAGCGCGGCGTTGAGTTCTGCTGCTCAGCACGCAATATCTCAATTCGGCGGAAAATTGGGAACGAAAATTAAAAGGGAACGGAGAGTCCGAACCCTAGGTTCTCAGGTTCCCTCTGGCTACCCTGCTATGTGCGGGATACAGCGTGAAAGTATTACTTCCAAGCAAAGTCGCGGGATTTACTTAGTGATTGTATTTTTTTATGATAATTATGATAATCCCATAGTTGGTTACAATCAAAAAATTGTAAGTATTTAGCAATTCAACGTTATCGTATTAATTTGGATCCTGACTGGTTTGGTTATAAGGTCAGTCACCTGTGGGTCGACAACCGTATCGAAATATCCTAAACATTCAACAAAACACACCTATATATACCATATAGGTGTAAATATATATGAATTTAGTAGTTGTACTAGAATTATTTTATATATAAGTAATATTTTTAATAAATTATTTTAAAATGAACTTATTTTTTGGATAAAAACAATATATATGTATATTATAATATATATTTTCACTACCAATTCAATTACTCAACATATTCAATTACTGCCAATATTTTTTTTAATAATCCTTAATATTATGACAATGAATTCATCAATATTCTTCCTATATTATAACTTAAAACTATATATAAAGCATAATATTACTTACTTATTATATCCACACAAGATATCGTTGATAATTCTTGTCAAATCCAAAACATATTACACAGTCCACTTGGAATCCAATTCACAGTCCTCAGTTCAGTTTTTAGGCAGGAGACTAGAAAAAATACGAGATTTTTTACTATATACCCAACAACTACTTGCTGTTCGAATAATACTATACTCACCTAAGCAACTATTTAAAAGAATTATATTAAAATAGATAGCAATACTTTAAAAGCCGTAAATTAATGAGTTAATTTAATGATTAAATTAAAAAAAAAAAAGTTAAATTTAGTGAAATAGTAAAAGAATAACAAAAGATTGTAATTCGTGTCACCGCGTCGCCGTTAAAACTGTAAAAAAACCTGTCGAGCGACCTTCTAGTTATCAACCCAAAAACCGACCGATTTATGGTGGAAAATCATAGCATGCGGTTAGTATAGATAACAGAGTAATAGAAAAAAAGGAAAAAATAAAATAGAGATGTGATTGGCAAAAATAAAAAAAACGAAAAAAAAATAATAATAATAATATTCGAATCGAATATTTACAAAGGAAAGAGGGAAGAAAACGAGACCAAACGCAAAAGGTCCAAGTCCACTTGATCACATAGAACGAGCACGTCACTTTATTTATGCCAATGACATTTCCGGTTCCGGTAAAGGCTTAACGTACACTGTACTTGGTTTTGGCGTCGTGGGCAAAGACACTACACTACACACCGGATAGGCGGGCGCATGCGCCGCGTTTAGTCGACCGACTGCCTGCGCTCGCGCACCCCACTCACTCCCACCAAATTTTACCACCACTGACTACGATGAGGCCAAACTACGGCCCGTACGATATTATTATGATAACGTTAATTGAATACTTTTATAATATGTTTAGGAAAATAGACAGTTTTCTCTACTCTCCGTGTAATGTAACACAGTATATTTATCAATAATAAATGGTAAGCATTGACGCGGCGTTGAGTTCCGCCACTCAGCACGCAATACGTCAATTCGGCGGAGAGTGAAAACGGAAATGTTAAAACAGAACAGAGTGTCTTAACACTAGGTTCTTTAGTTTCCTCTGCTTACCCTGCTATGTGTGAGATATGGAATGGAAGCTAAAAAAATAATATTGACCTGAGAGAGAATCGAACCCCAATTCCTATGTATACGTAACTAATAATTTCATCAAATATAATTATCCTGTATCTTCAGTTTAATAATGAATTGTATACTAAAAAAACATATTGCGTAACCAATTATAATGATTACTTGTTACCTTAAGTATCAATTATACTAGCAAATACGCGTTTTAATCGTATGTTATCGTAAATTAAAGTTTTTTTGTTCATTATTAGAAATACATTTATTCAATTCATATAACTTTGTATAGTTTTTTATTTAAATATATATAAAAAAAAATTATCCTTTTTTTACTAGAGTATAAAAAACTTTTTACAAATGTGACATTGCGTGTTAAGTGATGGATCTTAACACCTCGTTTTGTCATATAAGAACGCGACATATGAAAATCATTTGTGATATAATCATTTCCCTGAGAACGAATCGAACCCACAACCAACGTCAACGTTTACGAAGTAGAAATTTCACATACTTTTTTTATAACATTATAAATCTATTAATATTTAATACAAATCATTTAAAAAACATGAACCTTAAAAAATTACAAAAACAAATATTCAATATAAGATCGAATGGAGTGTTTGAACACTATGTTCTCTCTCTGTAGTATTTTTTTTTTATTTACAATAATATATAATAATATTTTTAAAGAGCGACGCATTTCTTTTTCCCTTGACCGCCACTGAGGAATACTATCTCCGATGCGTATACGCACGTCACACTACCACAGATCACCCACACAAAGGCACACAGGCCTACAGACCTACAAAAAGTTATTTTCTAGTATTATAAGCTCTATCATTATGTGATAGAGTCGACTTTAGATTGATAAGTATTTAGAGTTCGTTTATAAGTGGACTCAAAAGTGGGACACTCGTTGGTTTTCTTTACAGGCCCTTACGAGGTCCTCTTCGTTATATGATTTTATTAATAGTGGAAAATTTGGTTTAGAGGTTATGGTGGAATAGTGATTGTGAGCTCAATAATTATGGGTTCGATTCTCGCTCAGGGGTGACCATGGATGTACAATAGAACTTCTGGGTGTAAACGTGATGGTTGTTTGTTTAATTCTCTCTCAAGGGAGATAATTTTATATCTTTTTCATTTTCCCTCTTTAGTAAGAGACAACGTGAACGCGGCGTTGAGTTCCGGTATTTAACATGATATGTTCTAAATACACTCGGTTCTCTCTGCCTACCCGTCTTTTGGTTCTATAAAAATACAAAAAAATGTTGGAAACTATAGCAGTACAGTGGGACAGCTTTCGATTGTAATCGCCATAGATGATTCGATGGTAGTTCCAATTGCCATTCAAGGAAATGATTACATTTATTTTTTTTATATTTTTCCGCTCTGGCAGGGTAGAGTGGCGTTAAGTTCCGCCATTCAGTACAGTAGGTTTTTTTTGTTGTAACTGGTTATAGTATTTGAAAACATTTTTTTTAATTAATATTTTCCTTTCCCAAGAATTTCCACGACGATCGGTCCCGTGCTTTCTGTATCCAGCGGTTTCCAGCGACCTTGACCATATCGTTCTTCCTAAAGGATAAAGTATGTATGTATAACAACTACCTCCCGCATAATGGATACTCAAAGAGAACCAAGTGTCAATACATTCCGTTTTCAAACTTTGTACTTGGCACACTTATAGTTTATACAGCGAAGAGGTGCACATTGATAAAAAATAAATTAAATTATTAAAAAAAAATACACACACACACTACCATGGTTTGACATCCATGTTTATATAAAGTGGCATATACATACGATGCTAGGACGCGTTATTTACGCGTTAACGGGGACACTAGTATAAAGAAATTGACTATTTCCCCAATAGCAGAATAACCAGAGAAAATTTAGTGTCACGCTTCTCTTTTCTCCACTTTCCGCTAGAAATTAAGACATAGCGGGTTATATTGATCGGTAAAATATGGTTTTGTTGTTTTACCCCTACATTTTATATTACCAGAGCGAGAAAAATGTATAGGATCGAACTCAAAAACCTTCGCGTTTTACAGTCAGACTGAGCCAATATGTCCATATATTATGATACTTACATACATACATAGCTTCACGCAATATCCCGCATATAGCAGGGTAGGCAGAGGTAACCTAGTGTTAAGACACTCCGTCCCCCACTTTCCGCTGAATTGAGGCGTTGCGTGTTAAGTGGCGGTACTCAACGCCGCGCTTTATTTTATTACCAAACCCAGGAAATGAAAACTTGCATTTCCACGAGTGGGAATCGAACCCACAATCTGTCTCGTTTACAGTCGCACGCTTGTGCCTCTGCGCCACGACATGCGTTAATATTTTTATATAGTTATAATACTTTAACTAGACAAATGTAGCGCTACTAGAAATTCATAGATAAAATTAAAATACAGAAACACAAAAAGAAAGTCAATTTTTATGAACGAAACCGTATGACTTTCCAATATTATAATAAAATATTAATGTAAGCATTTAATTGACGAGTCACGTTTCAATATATCTAACTGGTACACTAAATAGCATAAAGTTATATTTTTTTTTCTTTTTTTTTTACTGATTTCAAAAAAAAGAGGTTCTCAATTCGACTGTTTTTTTTTGTGTGTTAAAACATATGCATGGATGTAATTTATATGATAGCTAGAATTTCTTTTTTCTCTGTGAGGGGACGGGGTTAGAATACAATTCTCCTCCGCTGGGTAGCGTCCCGTAAGAGGCGTGTACTCTAGTAGTTTGGGAGTAGGAGGTTTGTCCTCCGGCTGGCTCGCGACCACTGTCATGTCAAAGACGAACCGCCAAATATCTAATGATGTGTTTGGGTTCGACGGCATGTAAGCTAGGTTTTCCCCTTTAACACCCACCCTTTCCCCAAAATGTGGTGGTTTCGATAGCGGACTACATTGTCCCCCTCTTCCATCTGTATCCTCGTCGGTCGGCAACGCATCTACAACATCTATGGTGTTGTAGATGTTCATGGGCGAAGGTAACCACTTACCATCAGATGGTCCTTCTGCTCGTTTGCCATCCGTTATCCATAAAAAAAATCTGATGTCGTCCCATTCGAATTTAGTTAAGATCTGTGTAGTTTTTGAGTTATGCGTAATAATTTTATTCTTTCATATTTCTTTTTTTTTCTTTAATTTTATTTATAACATATCTAACTAATAGATTAAATAGCTTTAACCTTTTATTTTCTCCTAAATTTCAATAGGACTATATCAAAAGCATCAGGTACCAATCAGGTATGGTTAAAAAACAATCATCAAAATTGTTTCCCCAGTAAAAAGTTATACGGTACCACAAAATTAATACAGTCGAATTGAAAATTTCATTTTTTTGAAATCTGTTAGAAGTAACTTTTCAATTTGCTTACATGGAAAGTATTTTAAAAACTGCATTTTATTCAAACATCATTTGTAATAAATAAAGTTTTCTAAAATAAAAGAGCTATATGAAAGTTTCAAAAAATCTAGATTTCTATTTTGATTTTTATATTTTTGAATTGAAATTAAGTTATTGTATTAATTAATTTTGTTTAAAATTAACATTGTTTCATCTAATTCTAAATCATTATTCATTCATTCATTATTCATCCATATTTTTTTCCAAAAATATTTAAACGATAGCTTCACGTTGTATCTGTATCCCGCATATAGCAGGGTAGACAGAGGGAATTTGAGTACACAGTGTTAAGACACTCCGTTTCACTAAGGTATCTGTTCCCCACTTTCCACCAAATTCCAAAGGTTCCACCAAGTCTCAAAGGAATCAACTCGCTTAGTATGGTTGCCAAATAAAGGAAATGAAAATACCAAATATTAATTATTTAAAATATTTTATTATTTTATTTGTTCATTTTCTGGAGAGGGAATCAAATCTTCAACCTATCGTGTTTACAGTCACACGCTTGTGGCTCTGCACCACGATAGGCAAGCGAGGAAAATCAAGGCAAGGTGGGACAGCATGATTGTAAATGCGACGATGACAGTAAATGCATAGAGATCGAACCTGATTTTGGCAGATAATTAAGAATCACTACATTATATCTATAAACTATGATTTTAAAAAACATAATGTGGGCATCAAGGCGCAGTTATCTGACTGTAAAGCCGATGCTTATGGGTTCGATTCTCATTTAGGAAGTGGTATGAGTATTTTTTTTAATGGATAACGGATGGCAAACGAGCAGAAGGACCACCTAATGGTAAGTGGTTACCTTCGCCCATGGACACCTACAACACCAGAGATGTTGTAGATACGTTACCGATCTAGAGGATACAGATGGAAATTGGGAGGGTACGACAATGTTGTAGTATCGGAACCACAATTTTGGAGAAAGGGTAGGAAAAGGGAAATATAAACAATATAAACTATTTTAATTTCTCCTTTCTGGCAAAACAAAGCGCGGCGTTATGTTCCGCCATTTAAAACATTCATAATAACAGTCATAATCATCGATCATTTCTTTGCCTAATTATAATATATAGTAATTTAATATCTACTTAACTAATAATTTAAACTAAATCATACAAGAGCCCACAGGCAGAAACACCGTTGTACCTCCATATATATACTACAGTAGTCAGTCATTAAAGAGATGGATTGTTTGCGAATCGGTTTCTTATACGGATTATTGAGTTACAATTTGTTAGAGGGTAGCGATTTCTTTTATATTTTTATGAAAATTACTTTAAAGTGTTTTTTTTTATGTAAATTAAATAATTTTGTAATCTATTTTGGCCTGTCTAGAACTATCATCAGTTCAAATGTGGTTAGATTAGAGACGAGTGTTATATACTTATATATGTATGAATATATATTAAAGGGAGGGCCCTTCAAACCTGCATTTGGATTCTAAGCCCCAGGAACTGACACGGGCTTCTCTGTTTACAATGCGATAGATCCGATATGTAATATCAGAGTGTCATTATGTATGTGACATATTCAATTATTAAAGACTTCTTCTTCTTAAAAATTAAAAACTAATTAAATATTTTATTACTAAGTAGGAGCTATTTAGTAGACCTGTTGTTATTTTTACCAAATTTATACATATATATAATATATAAAATATTCTCTTAGATAACATAATTATTGTTTACTTTATCTTATTTATTTTGTTCCATTTTCTAACGCAAGTTTTCATAGATTATAAGTCTAATAATGTTTCCGTCGAATTCAGGTATTGTGTGAGTGGCGGAACTCAACGCCACCTCTTATTACTGGAGCGAGGAAATGAAAATATTAAATATTATTTAATACTTTTATTTTCTGGGATGGGAATTAGACCCATAACCTGTCACGTTTACAGTTTTAATATCAAAATCAAAAATCAAAATCAAAATATTCTTTATTCGAGTAGGCTATTACAAGTACTTTCGAATCGTCAATTAACAAAGGTGTCAGTCGTGTCAGTCCTAACGGAAGCTACCGGCTCGGAAGGCAGTTCTGCTAAGAGCCGGCAAGAAACTCAACAGTTGCTCTTCCCAAATATTTTTTACAATAAATGTACAACTATGATGAACCACCGGGGTGAGCGTCAACAGCATTTAATGTCACACATTGACATCATTATAGTATTCTTGGACAGAATAATACACTTTTTATAATATATTTCACACCTACCCGCGTTATCTCATCACTTGGACCAAAACAGCGTGTCTCATCGAATTCGGCGTCTAATGATTCGCCCCAGTGACATACATTTCCAATTTTTCTTTGTTCTCCTTTTTATTTCTTTACATCTCTTTATGTTACAATGGGATTAATTTTGTACTGCTTTAGTATTAGATTTATGACACTAAGACTACTTAGTACTATTATTTATTCAAAGGAGCTTGTAAATCTTTTTGAATGAAGCATTGTAAATTAATATATATGAATTATGTATGGTATTTGAGTATAATATATGTAAGTGTATATTATCAAGTTGTTAAACGATTTCAAAATGAAATTAATGGTTTTGTAACAAGACAAAGCGCGGCGTTGAGTTCCGGCACTCAGCACGCAATGCCTCAATTCGGTGGCAAGTGGGGAACGGAATTGTTGTAAGAGAACGGAGTGTCTAAACACTAGGTTTTCAGGTTCCCTCTACCTAGCCTGCTATTAGCGGGATACAGCGTGAAGCTAAAAAAATAAAATAAAGGTTCTTCGACTGTTTTTTTATGTGTGTTTTGAGGTGAGTTTAGAGTTATAGTAGTATAGGTAATATTTATTTTATTTGGCAATATTTATTTTATTAATTTCATGTATTTCTAATGATCTGTTTTTATCCCACTTCAAAAACAAGGAGGAAGTATAAGTATTATTGTGTGTTACTGCAAAACTTTATACTGAGTAAACCAATTTTGGTGATTCTTTTTTATATGATAGCTAGAGTTTTTGATGTGGATCTATTTAAATTTAGTTAAATTCTGATGAGTAGTTTTCAAGCTATTCGTAATAAACTTATTTTTTTTATTAGAAGGCGGCTCAGAATCTTTTTCTGCATTTCTTCTCCATATACACTATTTATGTACTTATCCTTAACTCATATTATCTACATAGCTTTTATCAAAATGGATCCAAAGTTTTTTCTTCGCGTATTAATAATGATACCTATTTCTTAGAAACAGCTACTTTATAAAAGAAAACGGTCAAAATCTTAACCGTTATCTGTGTTTGATATTGCACAATATTTCATTTATAAGTTCTTTTTGCAGTTATACTTTTATTATGTGGAGCGTCTATTAAATTTGTTATTTGACCGGAAGTTAATGCGATTTTATTTCAAAAATGTTAGGTTTAATATAAAACTAGGTATATAACGTGACTTCGTTTGTGTGGACTGTAATTTTAATATTTCGTTTTTTTCCTGTCTTCGTAGGAAGTTTTCTAAATCCTATGGGAGTGCTCCTTAACACTCCTCAAGGAGCCTACATGCTAAATTTCAATGCCCTATGGCCAGTAGATTGATCTATTCGTTACTTAGTAACGCTTTTTAAATACCTTATACTAAGTGTTAATGTTGGAATCCTATTTTTTTTTCTGGTTAACGGATGGCATACGAGCAGAAGGACTACCTGATGGTAAGTGGTTACCTTCGCCCATGAACATCTACAACACCAGATATGTTGTAGATGCGTTGCCTACCTAGAGGATACAGATGGAAGGGGAAGACAATGTAGTAGTCCGCTATCGGAACCACCACATTTTGGGGAATGGATGGGTGGAAAAGGGGAAAACCTGGCATCTAGCTGGCATCCTAATTTTCTGTTTGCAGTTTCATACTTTTTCTAGTGTCAAGACACTTCAATCTCCATTTTAGTTTCAATTCGAGACATTGTGTGTGGAATTTTTCTCCTCTTTGTATTACCAGGGCGGAGAAATAAAAATAAGTTCTTCTTCTTCTAGCCCTTATCCCATTATTTGGGGTCGGGTCTCCTTACTTTTCTGCGCCATGACGTGCGATCTTTGGTTGTCGGTTCAGGCTTCGGGCTTGATCATCCGCTTCATCATATTCGCATTCGCGTCGCATGTGGGGTACGCCCTAGTATTTTTACCCGGTTTCATACTCTTATGTTTTCATGTAAGGAGAAAAAATTTTGGCTCTTAATTTTATTTAACTAGAAATAAAAATAAGTTAAATATGATTATTTCTGCGAGTGAGAATCGAATCTATTCAATCAATCACGTTGACAGTCAAATTTTTTTTATATATCTTTACATCTATCTTGATTTGTTTAGTATTTTATTATTATTTTTTTCACTTAGACTCCATTTGGGATAGCATCTATTCATGACACTAAGAAAGTTTTTTTTGTGGCCTGAAAAGACAGAATACTTTATTCTCTGCCACTCAATAAACGATGACTCTACCTGAAACAGAGAGTAGAGAACTAAACACTAGAACCTCTTCTTAATTAAAAAAAAAAGAGTTGGTTTTCAATTCGGCTATTTTTTTATGTGTGTAACTTTTTAGTGGGTAAATCTATTTAGATGATTTTTTTATATGATAGCTTTTTATGTGGTCCGATTTAAATTTAGTTAAGCTCTGATAAGTACTTTCTGAGTTAATCGTGATAATTGTACTTTTTAGTGCTTTTACTTTTAAATCTGTTTTCTTTTTTATTAAGCTCTATTTTCTCCACTTAGACGTCATTGTAGTATACTTGGGATGTCCTTGGTAGTGAAAAAAATATTCTTGCCCTGAAAAAATAAAATATATAAATTTCCTTCAGTCAACGAACGATGATTCTACCTGTAGCATAAAGAAGTAAACTGAACACTGTGCTTTTTGCTTTTTTTATTTTAAAAAATTAAATAAAAATAACGCATATACAAGTAGGAAAATGGTTAATATTCTAAGTTATATTTTATAAATTCATGTCATAAATCGGCCCCGCGGACCGCGGCCGCCTCTACACTGTAACGGTGCACGTTTTTCAAACGAATTGCCGGAATGTGGCCTCACAATAACGAGATAGATAAACCTTAATCGCAATTACTTAAATATATTTACTTTTTTTTTAGCTTCACACTGTATCCCGCATATAGCAGGGTCGGCAAAGGGAACCTAGTGTTAAGACACTCCGTTCCCCACTTTCCACAGAATTGCGTGCTGAGTGGAGGAACTCAACACAGGGCTTTGCCATATTACCAAACCCAGGAAATGAAAAATTCCATTTTTTGGAGTGGTAATCGAACCCACAACCTGTCGCGTTTACAGTCGCACGCTTGTACCTCTGCGCCACGACAGGCGTATATAATATTATGGTTACAACTTTGTAAATATCAAGTGCTACTAAAAACATAGAGAGCTTCTGTGCTATATATGATTATCCATGTACGCTAGGCAGAGGGAACCAGAGTACCCAGTGTTAAGACACTCCGTTCTTTTAAGATTACCGTTCCCCACATTCCGCCTAATTGAGGTTCCGTTCCTCAGTTTTCCTAAGTCGTACAATTTGGATATCTTCAAAACAAGAATTAACGGTTATCTTCTAGGCAAACGTGTGTCATAGTAAGCCGTATCAAGAGTTAACATGAAACTTGATGTAGTCATAAGCCTAAATATATTTTAAAAAAATAAGAATAATTAGCCTCTATATTTCTCTTTCCTAATTATTATATTATTATTATTTAACTTCACGCCTTCAACGCCTGTCGTGGCGCAGAGGCACAAGCGTGCGACTGTTAACGCGACAGGTTGTGGGTTCGATTCCCACTCCAGGAAATTTTTGGTCTTTTCATTTCCTGGGTTTGGTGACAAGGCAAAGCGCAGCGTTGAGTTCCGCCACTCAACACGGAATGCCTCAATACGGCGGAAAGTGGGGAACAGAATTGTGAAACTGAAAACTGGATTTCTTTGAAGCGGAAACTATTTATCGAATCTAGATGAAACTGTACTTAGTTATTGTGTAGCTTCTTTTGTTAATTTATATTATAAAAAAATATATATATATATATATTATAAAAAAAAAAAAAAAATAGTTGCACATTTAGTGAAGCTGTTATATAGAAAGCATAGTTTAAGAATGAAAATAGTTGAAATATAAAATTCCTCCGAATGGATATCGAACCCGTACCTACTAGCATTTAAAGCCATGTTCCACTATACCACGACAACCACACACCACATGCTGGTTTAAATGACCAAAGTTAATAAAATTAATATATTATAACCACCAAGCCATATATCAGTGAGACGACGTTAAAATGTCACTTTACTTAAATCAGTTAACATTTATTATAAATAGATAGTAAATGACCTACTAGTTGAGTTTATACATGGCACTACAAGTTCAAGATTGATTTATAACTTACAACTAAATATACAGTTTCACACTGTACATAGCAACGTAGGCAGAGGGAACCAGAGTACTTAGTGTTAAGACACTCTGTTGTCTGACTTTTTTTTTTTTTATGGATAACGGATGGCAAACGAGCAGAAGGACCACCTGATGGTAAGTGGATACCTTCGCCCATGAACATCTACAACACCAGAGTTGTTGTAGATGCGTTGCCAACCTAGAGGATACAGATGGAAGAGGAGGACATTGTAGTATTCCGTTCTCGGAACCACCACATTTTGGGGAAAGGATGGGTGGGAAAGGGGAAAACCTGGCTTACATGCCATCGAACCGGAACACATCATAAGATATTTGGCGGTTCGTCTTTGACATGATAGTGGTCGCGAGCCAGACGGAGGACGAACCTCCTACCACCAAACAAAACTGAACTGTAACGAATTACAAATTCAGTCGGAAAGCGGTAAACAGAGTGTCTTGACACTAGGTTTCTTGAGGCTATCCCGATATGTAAGATATAGCGTGAAGCTGCTTTTATGTAGAAGCTCGTAATAAGTAAAGTCGCGAGCGTGTATTCATATTAAAGATTTCAACGAGTTCCTTTTTTCTTCCATGAATAATTTATAGCTATACATTTTTATAGTAACTAGTGTCCTAGTTAACGCGTTAACAACGCGTTGTCTTAGCAATGTATATGTCACTTCAAACCATGGTAGTGTGTGTAACATTTATTTTATTTATTTAAAATACATTTTATGCATTATTTAAAAAAAAATAGCAATCTGCATTTCTTCTCTATATAAACTATAAGTGTGCCAAGTTTCATGCTCCTCCGTCCGCGTAATTTTCGTAAATGGGGGTCCAAAATTTTTGCTTCACGTGTTAATATACAGATATACATTTCTAATTTCTTTCTTCCATGATTCACGTCTTTTTCCGTACAACAGCGCAAAGAGAACTTAATGTCAGGACCAAGACACTCTACTCTCTGTTCGAATTCGAGATATGTTCTGTTGAATTACGGTACGTTTCGTCTTACTAAAGTGGAGAAATTAAATATTTTAAATATAATTATGGCTCTGAGTGGAAGTGGAGTGGTATGGAATATTTACAGTTAGATGGTGTCCCATTACACCACGATGGCATCTTCAGTCTCTAAATTTCTTATACTTTAACTCTACGAGAGATCCTGAGTATTTAAGCAGTGTATAAGTTTTTTTTTTTTTTAATTTCATGCTGTTTCCCGCATATAACAGGGTAGACAGGGGGAACCTGAGAACCTGGGACTAAGATTAAGACACTCCAGTCCCCACTTTCCGCCAAATTGAGGCAATGTGTGCTGAGTGGCGGAACTCAATGGCGCGCTTTGCCTTGTTACCAAACCCAGAAAATGAAAATACTAAACATTTTCATTTTCTGGAGTGGGATGTCGAACCCACAACCTGTTGCGTTAACAGTCGCACGCTTGTGCCTCTGCGCCACGACAGGCGTATTTTTTTTACTTAGTAAATATTTCACACATAGACTATTCATTTTTGAAAACCAACATAACTTAAATATTGTAGTTACGGTCGCTTCGCTTAAATAAGTGATACAAAAAATATCTTTTTGTACTTACTTTGGCGGCACACAAAAATATTAAAAACGACTCTATTTCAAGCGAATAGAACTCAAAATTGCTTGCTTTTCTAATATACAGTCCGATTTGAAAACGAATTTAATTAATGCAGTCTTTTTAAACCTTATTATAAGGTTATAAGGTTCAAATTTTTTAATATTATTGGTATTAAAGATTTTGTTGGTAGAGTTATTAACGGTGTAAGTCGATTGGTCTTTCGTCATGGCCCTAAATTGCAGGTGCTATAAAGTAAACAAATAAAAGATGCCTTTGCAAGTACTTTATTGGGCTTATTTTATTTTTCAAACAATATTGTTAAAGATTTGAGTGGAACTAATTTTAGCTACCTTTTTAACCGATTTTGAAAATTGTGGTTCTTTATTCGGTTGTCTTTTATGTGTGTCACTGTGTAACTTTTTAGTGGCTGAAGCAATTTTGATAATTCTTTTTTTATATGATAGCTAGTGCTTCTGATGTGGTTTAATTTAAATTTAGTTAACACCGGGTGAGTATTTTTCTCTATGAGGGGGTTAGAATACAATTCCTCTCCACCGCTGAGTGGCGTTCCATAAGAGGCGGGTATCCCAGTAGTTTGGTGGTAGGAGGTTCGTCCTCCAACTGGCTCGAGACCACTATCATGTCAAAGACGAACCGCCAAATATCTAATGATGTATTCCGGTTCGATCATGTGTACGCCAGGTTTTCTCTATTCCCACCCATTCTTTCCCCAGAATGTGGCGGTTCCGAAGCCACAGCCGCGGCCACTACATTATTTCCTCCCGTCCCACCTGACCACTAGGTCGGCAACGCATTTCCAACTCCTCTGGTATTGTAGATGTCCATGGGCGAAGGATAACTTACCATCAGGTGGTCCTTTTACTCGTTTGCCATCCTTCATCAATAAAAAAAGAGTAGTTTTTGAGTTATTCGTAATAACTTAACGTTTTAATGCTATTTAGTTGAACTTGGTTTTCTTTCACATTTATCTTTATTTATCTTTTCTTCTTTATTTATCTGAAGTCCGTTCATAAGTGTATGTAAAATCTACATGTCTTGGTTGGTAGAACACGCGCTATGGAATGTTTGTCGCTCGCTAGAGTTACTGCGGTTCAGATAATTAGTTTATTAGACGCTGAATAAATTAAAGCGATGTAGCGATTAATTGTTTTATTGTAGGTTAAGTAGAGTATAATATAAATGATTTTTTGAAAAACAAAACGGAGGTTCTCAATTTGATTGTATTTTTTTTGTGTACTACCGAATAGCTTTTAATCGGGTGAACTAATTTTGTTTTTTTTCTTTTAACTTCACGCTGTATCCCGCATATAGCGGGGTAGGCAGAGGGAACCGGAGAACCTAGTGTTAAGACACTCCATTATCTTTCATCAATTCCGTTCCCCACTTTCCGCCGAATTAAGACATTGCCGGTTGAGTGACGGAACTCAACGCCGCGGTTTGCCTTGTTACCAAACCCAAGAAATGAAAATACTAAATTTTACATTTCCTGGGGTGGGAATCGAACCCACAACCTGTCGCGTTTACAGTCGCACGCTTGTGCCTCTGCGCCACGACAGGCGTCTATTTAGATGATTCTTTTTTGTGAGATAGCTAGTGATTTTGATGTGGTCGGTTTTGAGTTATTCATGACAATTTTGCTATACGAGTATAGTTCATTTTATTTCAAGATGTTTTTTGTTAATTTTTTTTTTATTAGAATTTTAATTAGTATAATATTACTTGTATTGGAACTAGTGTCCCCGTTGTCGCGTTAACAACGCGTTATGTTTAGCAATGTATATATCAATTTACATAAACATAGATGTCAAACCATGGTAGTGTGTGTAACATTTGTTTGTTAATTTAATATACTTTTTATGCATTATTTAAGAAAAATATTAGCATTCTGCTTTTCTTCTCTATATAAACGATAAGTGTGCCAAATTTCATGCTCCTCCGTCCGCGTAATTTTCGTAAAAAGGGGGACAAAGTTTTTGCTTCACGTACTTAGGTATATATAGATTTGATTGAATGAAAGAATTCAATTTCCTACTTCTTTCCATCCAAAACTTAAACGCACACGTGTCCGAATTTTATACTGGCAGTCTAACCATAACGACCAGAATAACGAGATAATAAATCATGTTTGGTGGTAGGAGGTTCGTCCTCCGTCTGGCTCGCGACCACTATCATGTCAAAGACGAACCGCCAAATATCTTATGATGTGTTCCGGTTCGATGGCATGTCAGCCAGGTTTTTTCTAATCCCACCCATCCTTTCCCCAAAATGCGGTGGTTCCGATAGCGATAGGACATTGTACAAAAAAAAAACGACATAATACTTCAAAATGACTTTTTTCGTCTAAAAAAGGCATTATTTTATAAATTACTTCTTTAAAACTACAACTAATATAGCGTTAAGCTTAACTTATTGTATCCAAAAATATAATTATTTACCAAACAAACATATTTGTACAACACATGTTTCTATTTAACCGTAAAAATTTTGGTAAAAACATGAGGTCAATAAAGAAACAATATAAGTAATAGATACTTTCTTTATGAGGAAAAAGATAGATTATTTATGTTATTCTTTAACTTGAAAGAAATGTGTGTAAAATATATTTGTACTTTTGTTTTACGATTTTAAGCTCGTTTAAAATAATTGTTTTTTTCAAGACGTGATTGTTTTTGCTAATTATGGATTGTAATGGTCATAATTTTTAGAGATATAGACCATCACCCAATATGCGCAATTAAAAAAGGATGGTCAGGGGAACTCAGCGTCAAGACACTCTGTTGGCCCCTGTCTGTTGAAAAAGTGATAATATTATTCTGTCCAAGAATACTATAATGATGTCAATGTGTGGAATTAAATGATGTTGACGCTCACCCGGGAGTCGGGAGGCTCATTATAGTTGTATATTTATTGTAAAAAAATTATTCGAAAACTGTTGAGTTTCTTGCCGGCTCTTCTCAGCAGAACTGCCTTCCGAGCCGGTGGTGGCTTCCGTTAGGACTGACACGACTGACACCTTTGTAAATTGATGATTTGAAAGTGCTTGTAATAGCCTACTTGAATAAAGAATATTTTGATTTAATTTAAACTATTGTCCCCGTTGACGCGTCAACAACGCGTTGCCTAGAAACGTATATGTCACTTTATATAAACATAGATTTCAAACCATGGCAGTGTGTGTAACATTTATTTTATTAATTTAATATCTTTTTTATGCTATATTTTAAAAAGATATTATAATTCTGCACTCCTTCGCTATATAAACTATAAGTGTGCCAAGTTTCTTGCTCCTCCCTCCGCGTAATTTTCGTAAACAGGGGTACAAAGTTTTTGCTTCACTTATTTATATATAAATAGGTAGGATCATATCAGATAATTCAACTTCAAAGTCATTTTAATGCATTTTAAAAGCTTACTCAGTGAAATATTCATATCCTAAAATCAGAAATCCTAAAAACAGCTTCAGGCTTTTTCCAAAATAGCTGAGTCAGAATTATTTAAGATTTCTTAAAGATATTATAATTCTGCCCAAGGAGCGCTATATAAACTATAAGTGTGCCAAGTTTCATGCTCCTCCCTCCGCGTAATTTTCTTAGAAAGGGACACAAAGTTTTTACTTCACGTGTTAATATATTGATAATATAATGATCCTCCCGTTCCCAATCGCTTTACAGTCAATACTGCGGCATGATGGTCTAAAAAAAATATATATATTTGTGGATTATCTCTATTTTTTGATAGTAATCAAGATTTTAACCGACTTCAAATAAAATGCACTAAAATGTAAAATTATAACTTAACATTATATTACGAATAACTCATAATCTACTCATCAGATCTAGAATTAGCTGTCACATAGAAAAAGAATCATCAAAATCGGTTCATTCAGCAATAAGTTATGCGGTAACACAAAAAAATACCGTCGAATTGAAAACGTCCTTCTTTTTTGGAAGTCGGTTAAAAAAATTGAGGGCATCGTTAAGGAGTGGGACAACATGACTATAAATGCAATGATTGTAGGTTTTAGTCGATATATTGTATTATATATCGAGAATATAAAATACTGAGGCCTGTCATGGCGCAGAGGTACAACGTGCGATTGTAAACGCGACAGGTTGTGAGTTCGATTCTCATTCCAGGAAATAAAAATATTTAAGAATTATAACAATTAATATTTATTAACGCCTGTCTTGGCGCAGAGGCACCAGCGTGCGGCTGTAAACGCAACAGGTTGTGGGTTCGATTCCCAACCTGTCGCGTTTACAGCCGCACTTCAGAAAAATGATTTTTTTATTTCCTAGGTTTGGTATTGTTACCATGGCAAAGCGCGGCGTTGAGTTCCGTCACTTAGCACGCAATGCCTCAAATCGGCGAAAAGTGGGGAACAGAATGTCTTAACGCTAGATTCTCAGGTTCCTTCTGTCTACCCTGCTATATTTGGGATACAGCGTGAAGCAAGAAAACATAATGTTTGATATATATTACACTCTCTCACCGACTTAAACCTATACATTTATTCATTTATTCCACAATCGTGACGCATTTTCGTTACATTCTAAAAGCGTCTTTTGTTAAATAAAAAATCACTTACCCCCGCCCTAAGTATAGTCATCAAGTAGGCCGCATAACCTCGTACACAATCAGAGCGCGCCGCGTTCATACAATTCGACATCCGTAATACTTAGCGAGACACACTTCTTTGTCTTTGTTTCCAACTTAACAGTCAAAGGCTAAGTAAAATAACTTAAGAATAGTTTTTTTTAAGGCGTGAATAACTTGATAAATCGATAATCGAGACTTTAACATAAAAGAATTCGCTCGCATGCAATGCATCTATTCGGCGGAAAGTGGGGAATGGATATGTTTAAAGAGAACGGAGTGTCCTAACACTACGTTCTCAGGTTCCCTCTGTCTACTGTGTAAGATACGGCGTGAAGCAAAAAAACCATTAAAAATAATTATAAACGCCTATCGTGTTGCAGGCACAAGCGTAAGATTGTAAAAGCCACAGGTTGAGGGTTCGATTCCCACTCCAGGAAATAAAAATTTTAAACAATATTTAATAATTTTATTTCCTGGGTCTGGGCAAAGCGCGGCGTTGAGTCCGCCACTCAACACGCAACGCCTCAATCCGGCGGAAAGTGGGGAACGGAAATGTTGAAAGAGAACGAAGTGTCTTAACACTATGTTCTCTGGTTCCCTGCCTACCCTGTTATGTGCGGGATACAGAGAGAAGCTAAAAAAAAAAGGAATATTATCGTATATTTGAATTGCTCACCTATAGTTTTTTTTTAGATATTTCTTTTAACTTCACGCTGTAACCCGCATATAGCAGGGTAGACAGAGGGAACCTGAGAACCTAGTGGTAAGAAACTCCGTTCTCTTACAACAATTTTGTTCCCCACTTTCCGCCGAATTGAGACATTGCATGCTGAGTGGCGGAACTCAACGCAGCACTTTGCCTTAATATAAATTTAATATTTTATTTAATATAAATTTTATATATTAAAATATTATATACGTTTATAAAAAAGTTATTTTTTTAACGCAGAATATACAGAATCAGTCTCAAAAATCTAGTCTCAACACTACATTCCCCTCTTTCCACTCAAAATCGTCACATTACGTTTTGAATTTCGGATCTTAACACCGGGAGTTATAACACAAATTTATACGTGACTTTTTTATAATTGAGCTTTAAGCTTCCTTTGTCACATAAAAACAATAAAAGCTAACACGGTAGCGAATTATTAAGAAAATAATAGTAGTTCTTAGAACAATATACTTCGCGTAACAATAGTGTGTGGGCGACACCTGCTTATTCATACTTTGAGATACGGTTGATTTTGTTAGAGAAGCTTTTATAACAATGTTTGTAAAGCTTTATTATCTTTTTTTTATTAGCTTAACTCTGTATCCCGCACATAGCAGGGTAGGCAGAAGGAACCTGAGAACCTAGTGTTAAGACACTCCGTTCGCTACTTTCCGCCGAATTGAGGTATTGCGCGCCGAGTGGCGGAACCCAACACCGCGCTTTGCCTTGTTACCAGAGGATAAAGATTCCTTTTTTTTAACTTCACGCTGTATCCCGCATATAACAGGGTAGACAGAGAGAACCTGAGAACCTAGTGTTAAGACACTCCGTTCGCTACTTTCCGCCGTGCTGTGTGGCGAAAATCAACGCCGCGCTTTGCCTTGCTACCAAACCCAGGAAATGAAAATACATTTCCTGAAGTGGGAATCGAATCCACAACCTGTCGCGTTTACAGTCGCATAAAGTTTATTTTATGATAAAAATTTTATAATAAAAAAACTTACTAAAATCTTCCACACAGCATCCCATTACCATAAGGCGTGTAAAATTTGCTTTAAATTGATCTCCAAACTTTAAACATTGTGCAATTGATATTTTGAAAAAAAAAACCTTTGTAATTTTATACTAAAGAACGATTAGTTATAGTTTTTTATATATAATAAATCTTAAATTAAATGTCAGTAGCTTCAGGTAGTACAATGGATACTACAGTAGCAAATGAAGGTAAATATTTTGGCTGACCATTGTTCTTTACCTCAGCAGGTGCTTTTTACAATTTATTGTAAGGTAACTTTAGTTGAGTTTGGCGCAATTTGAATAGAACTTGAAAAAATGGATATAATTTTTTTTTTAAATAATAGGTATTCGGTATTCTCAACACGCTTTCAGCTTCACGCTGTATCCCGCATATAGCGGGGTAGGCAGAGGGAACCTGAGAACCTAGTGTTAAGACTCTCATACAACAATTCTGTTCCCCACTTTCCGCTGAATTGAGGCATTGCTTGCTGAGTGGCGGAACTCAACGCCGCACTTTTGCTACCAAACCCAGGAAATGAAAAGACTAACATTTCCTAGAGTGGGAATCGAACCCACAACCTGTCGCGTTTACAGTCGCACGTTTATGCCTCTGCGCCACGACAGGCGTTAAATACTATTTAATATTTTCATTTTCTGGAGTGGGAATCGAACCCACAACCTGTCGCGTTTACAGTAGTAAGTTTAATATAAGCTTATACTTTGGTTCACCGTGCTGAGTGGCGTAAAACAAAATTTTATCATTTAATTTATTTTTTTATACATTTACCAAGTGTTTTATCCTATCCTAAGTGTGTAATTAACACTTTAATACTATTATAAACCTGTTACCACTTCAAACAAGTGTTATTCTTGTTGCCACAATTGAGTCACCAGTCCAGTAATATAAGGTAATTCGGCAGTTTCTAGGAACTGCCGATCCATGTGCAGTTTGGAATTTATGTCAGGTAGCGTTTTGTTTCGTTTATTGTTCTTTTTAGAATCTTTTCATTTTACGCTTTACAATTTTTTTTATTGTAAATATTGTATGAAAAGCATGAGATTCAGTCTGAAATTAATGGGACGGCCTTTGATTGTAAACGTGATTGTTCTGGGTTCGATTCCAACTTGGAAGAACGGAAGAATGGGGAACGGAGTGTCTTGACACCAGCTTCTCTTTAACGTGAAGATGACATTATTCAAGCAAGCAAGTATATTGTGTAATTATTATAACTAGTGTTCCGTTGACGTGTTAACAACACGTTGCCTAGCAATGTATATGTCACTTTATATAAACATGGATGTCTAACCGTGGTAGTGTGTGTAACATTTATTTTATTGTTACACACACTACCAATCATAAACCAATTATATCCGTCTGGCTCGCGACCACTATCATGTCAAAGACGAACCGCCAAATATCTTATGATGTGTTCCGGTTCGATGGCATGTAAGCCAGGTTTTCCCCTATCCCACCCATCCTTTCCCTAAAATGTAGTGGTTCCGATAGCGGACTACTACATTGTCCTCCCCTTCCATTTGTATCCTCTAGGTTGGCAACGCATCTACAACGCCTCTGGTGTTGTAGATGTTCATGGGCGAAGGTAACCACTTACCATCAGGTGGTCCTTCTGCTCGTTTGCCATCAGTTATCCATAAAAAAAAAAAAAAAATGCTTTATTTTAAAAAGATATTATCATTGTGCACTCCTTCGCTATATAAACTATAAATTCGCTATTTAAGCAAAAACTTTATACCCCTTTTTACGAATATTATTCGGTCGGTGGAGCATGAAACTTGGCACACTTGTAGTTTATATAGAGGAGAGCAGAAAGCTAATATATCTTTTAAATAATGCTTAAAAGTATATTAAATTAATAAAATAAATGTTACACACACTACCATGGTTTGTCGTCCATGTTTATATAAAGTGACATATACATAACTAAAGACAACGCGTTGTTAACGCGTCAACAGGCACATTAGTTATTTTAAATCTTACAATTTACAATATTACAAAATCCTTATTAAATTTACTAGCAATAACATTTTCTTGCGTCGTTTGTTTTAAAATGAAATATTGCTATATATTACTAATTGACCGATTTCAAAAAAAGAGAAGCTTTTCAATTCAAAGATAAAAGAGCAATTGTTGAATTTCTTGCCAGCTCTTCTCAGTAGAACTGCCTTCAGAGCCGGTGGGAGCTTACGTTAGGACTGACACGACTGACATCTTCTGTAAATTGACGATTCGAAAGTGCTTGTAACAGCCTATTTGAATAATGAATATTTTGATTTTGATTTTGATTCTACTGTATTTTTTGTGTGTTACCATAAACTTTTTACTGGGTTAACTAATTATGGGGTTAACTAATTATGGGGTTTTTTTTTATATGATAGCTAGTGGTTCTGATGTAATCCGGGTTAAAATCTGACGAATAGTTTTTGAGTTATTTGTAATAATTTAACTTGTCAGTGCATTTAATATGATTTAAATTTCATTATTTTTGTTAAAAAATTGAATTGTAACAATGATTATTTTAATAACTAAAGCACCATCTACCAACAATATGAAGAAGAACATCGTCAAAGATAAGTAACTGTTAAACTGTTGTTAACATTCAAGATGACGCTATTAGTATAAATATTAGTATAAACGCGACAGGTTGTGGGTTCGATTCCCATTCTGGGAAATGAAGTATTTTCATTTTCTGGGTTTGGTAACTAGGCAAAGCGCGGCGTTGAGTTCCGCCACTCAACACGCAATGCCTCAATCTGGCGGAAAGTGGGGAACGGAATTGTTGAAAGAGAACGGAGTGTCTTAACACTAGGTTCTCAGGTTCCCTCTGCCTATCCTGCTATACGCGGGATACAGCGTGAAGTTAAAAAAAAGAAAAATTATAACTAAAGCGCCATCTGTCAACAATTTGAAAAAGCACATGGTCAAATATAAGTAACTCTTAAACTGCTGTTAACATACAAGATGACGCTATTAGTATAAAAACCGCACGTAGTGGGATAGAGAGAACCAGAGTTACACTCCGTTCTCTTTTTAAAATTTCCTTTCCCCATTGCGTGGTGAGTGGTGGAATTCAACGCCGCGCTTTGCCTTGTTATCAGAGCAAGGAAATGAAAATAGTAAATTAAATTTAATATTTTCATTTCCTGGTGTTGGAATCGAACTCACAACCTGTCGCGCTCCTGTCGAGTTTACAGTCGCACACTTGTGCCTTTGCGCCACAACTTGCCCCATACCAATGAAAACCAATATTTTTTATAATATTCAGAAATCCGTCAAATTAATAAAATTAACTCCCCTTCCATTCTCCGTAAATGCGTTAATAACGCGTTGCGTAGTGACGTATATGTCACTTTGTATAAACATGGATGACAAGTCATGGTAGTGTGTGTAACATTTATTTTATTAATGTAATATACTTTTTAGGTATTATATTAACGGAACTAAACGGAATGGAATTGTTGAAAGAGAATGGAGTGTCATAATACTAGGTTATCTTAGGTTCTCTGGTTCCCTCTGCCTACCCTGCTATATGCGGGTTACAGCGTGAAGATAAAAAAAGTATATATATATATAAGTGACTACTAGTATTACTAAAATATGTTACAATTAGAATAACAAAGCAAAAGGTCATTTTACCATATAAGCGCTAGGCGTTATATAAACGATCTCATGTTCTCGTTCATAGTTTAAGATACGCGAGACGCGAGAGGTAGTGCTGTGCTAACTGTTTACAAGTTTATAAGTGAAAGTATAGTGTTCCAGCTAAAGTAAGGTCTACTTAACTAGATTAATTATAATATATTTTTTAGCTTTAGGTTTTATTCCGCAAATAATAGGATACGCAGAGGGAACCAGAGAACCTAGTGTTAAGACACTCCGTTCCCCACCTTCCGCCCAATTGAGGCATTGCGTGCTGAGTGGCGGAACTCAACGCCGCGCTTTGCTTCGTTACCAAACCCAAGAAATGAAAACACAACATTTCCTGGAGTGGGAATCGAACTCACAACCTGTCGCATAAGCTTTGTTTTACAATATAAAACTTACTAAAATCTTCCACATTGCATCCCATTATTATAAGGCGTGTAAAATTTGCTTTAAATTGACATTTCCGTTCCCCACTTTCCGCCGAATTGAGGCATTGCGAGCTGAGTGGTACTGAACGCCGCGCTTTGTCTTGTTACCAGAGCGAGGAAAAGAAAATACTGAATATAATTCAATCTTTTCATTTCCTGGAGTGAGAATCGAACCTACAACCTGTCACGTTTACAATTGCACGCTTGTGCCTCTACGCCATGACAGGCCTCAATTATAATAATAATAATAAATAGTTATTTATGATAATTTATTCTCCTATTACTGCGTGCGACTGTAAACGCGACAGGTTGTGGGTTCGATTCTCACTCCGGGAAATGAAAATATTGAATTAAATTTAATATTTTCATTTCCACGCTCTGGTAATAAGGTAAAACACGGCGTTGATTTCCGCCACTCGACACGCAATGCCTCAATTGGGCGGAAGGTGGGGAACGGAGTGTCTTAACACTCAATGCAGGATACAGCGTGAAGTTAAAAAAAAAAAAGAAATTTTGAATTAACGAGAGAAGACGCATTGAATCCAAGTATTCTAAAATATATTTGGCGTGCAGCAGTGGCGAGGGGGGAAAATTTAAGACAGGCAAGCCGTTAAATTAAGGGAAGCCGAAGTATATTTAGGTAAGCCGATATAAATATTTAGAGAAGCCGATGTATATTTAGGGAAAGTGGTATAGGATGTATTTAGTAATTGCACTATCGAATTTTGGCGATGACCTTTTTTTTCAGGTCTATAAGATGTCAGAGATTGTGTTTTGCACTTTTATGCCCAATAATTTCCAGGCAAACTTTTTTTAGCTCTAACACCTTGTTTGACTTTGTTTTCTAGAGCTCCACATTTTACGCGCGTTTTTTTTTAGGTCACATATTTGTACTTTGAAAAGTTAGGCAAGCCGGTGGGAATCGAGTTGTATGGACGCCTCGCCACTGATATCTAGTAATCGTGACCTTACAATATAACTAGACAAATTTACTTAAATTAGAATAAGTATATATAGTAACAACTAAAAATAAATACAAAAAACTATATGAAATTATCAGCTTTAAACCGAATTGAATTTTTTGCATGACTAACAGAAAACGATTGACATTCGTATATATTTTTTTTATAATAATAAAGATATTACTAGTTATAAGGCAAAACGCGGAGTTGACTTCCGCCACTCAACACGCAATGCCTCAATTTGGCGGAAAGTGGGGAATTTTTTTTTTCCGCCACTCAACACGCAATGCCTCAATTTGGCGGAAAGTGGGGAACGAAATTGTTGTAAAATAACGGAGTGTCTTAACACTAGGTTCTCAGGTTCCCTCTGCCTACCCTGCTATATATGGGATACATTGATACAACACATAACGAGGTATTACTAGTCATTTCACATAGTCTCAAAGTAGACAAAGCTTCACGCTATGTCCCGCATAGTAGAGGAAACCTAGAAGAAGTGTCAAGTCTTAGACATTGCGTGTTAAGTGGCGGAACTCAACGCCGCCCTTTGCCTTACCAGAGCGAAGAAATTAATTTTATTAATTTAAAGAGCAGAGGCAAAAGTGTGCAACTGTAAATACGACAGGTTGTGGGTTCGATTCCCACTGCAAGAAATCTTAGTATTTTCATTTCCTGGGTTTGGTAACAAGGCAAAGCGCGGCGTTGAGTTCCGCCACTCAACACGCAATGCCTCAACTTGGCGCAAAGTGGGAATCGGAATTGTTGTAAGAGAACGGAGTGTCTTAACACTAGGTTCTCAGGTTCCCTCTGCCTACCCTGCTATATGTGGGATACAACGTGAAGTAAAAAAAATATACATTACTACAATAATTCCCCCGGAGGGGAATCGAACCCATAACTAATTACGTCAACAGTCCGCTGTTGCACAATTATCTCTAAAAAACTGTACATATTTATCAATTGTCATACAAAATTGTTTAAGAATTGTATTGTGATTCCATCTTAATGGGTATTTAATAATAGCACATGTATTACCTTATATAATATGTTAACTTCCGTAAATTTATTGTAATTTTCCATAATCGTAACATATCTAACGCCTGTCGTGGCGCAGAGGCACAAGCGTGCGACTGTAAACGCGACAGGTTGTGGGTTCGATTCCCAGTCCAGGGAAAGGATTTTTTTATTTTCTGCGTCTGGTAACAAGGCAAAGCGCGGCGTTAAGTTCCGCCACTCAGCACGCAATGCCTCAATTCGGCGGAAAGTGGGGAACGGAGTGTCTTAACACTAGGTTTCCTCTGCCTACTCTGCTATATGCGGGATACAGCGTGAAGCTATGTAGGTATGTATGCATAATCGTAGTACGAACAAGTGTTTGTATGTATATATATATATTTTTAAACATAGTCAGCTCAGTTCAGGTATCATATTAATATGCCCATGATAATAATTCAGCACATTATACTACGCAGTACTTGTTAATACATACATATCAATGACGAGGCGTCCATATAAAACGGTTACCACCGACTTACCTTTTGTAAATGACAATAAATTTTCTGAAAAAAATTTAGGAGCGACCTTTACAAAAAAAACAGAATGAAACCTAAAAAAGATCGCCAGGAAAATTTTGGATATAAAATTGCAAATAGACAAGCTATGACATGTTGGTTTTTAACCACCTAAAAAAAGGTCATCAGCAAAATTCGTTAGTGAAATTGCTAAATAATTTAACATCCTATACCGGCTTCCTTAAATATACCGGCTTCCCTAAGTATACGAGTATACCGGCTTTCCTAAAGATATAACGGCTTCCCTAAATATATACCGGCTTCCCTAAATACATACCGGCTTCCCTAAAGATATACCGGCTTTCCTAATTCTATTATACATATGTATATTAAATATGGATATGGATACCTAGGATTTAAATTTTGTGATTATTTTTCGTTCTTGCAAATTAATTGTAAAAAGTTCTAAATCATTACATATTTTTCGCTTGTCTAAAAGTAGTAAGTCCAGATTAACAAAAATGTGGTATACTTTATAATAAGAAAAAACTTCCCCACTTTCCGCCGAATTGAGGCATTGCGTGCTGAGCGGCGGAACTCAACGCCTCACTTGAATGGGAAACGAAAATTTTATGAGAAAGGAGTGTCTTAACACTAGGTTCTCAGGTTCCCTCTGCCTACCCTGCTATATGCGGAATACAGCGTGAAGCAAAACAAACAAGAATTTTTTTTTTCTTGTATTCGTTTATAGCACTACTCTTTGATTATTTTTAACCAACATCAAAAACAAAAGAAGGTTCTCAGTTCGGCTGTATTTTTTGAAGCGTGTTACCGCTTTATTTTTTTATTGTGGTCACATTTAAATTCAATACATATCGGAAAAGTAGTTTTTAAGTTATTCGTAACAATATTACTCTTTAGCTGATTTTATATGCAGTCGGTTTCCTTTTTTCGGTAATATCTTAATTGTTTTGTCCTTAGTAATTGTATGAAAGGTAAATTTGATATCTGATACTATAAGTGGCTTATCGTATCTACTATATTTCTTCTAAAATGTAATTTCCTAAAATAGCTACCTAGGCCTGTTGTGGGTTCGATTCTCACTCCAGGAAATGTTAGTATTTTCATTTCCTGAGTTTGATAACAAGGCAAAGCGTGGCATTGAGTTCCGCCACTCAGCACGCAATGCGGCAATTCGGCGGAAAGTGGGGAACGGAAGTGTTTACAAAGAAGGGAGTGTCTTAACATTAGGTTCTCAGGTTCCCTCTGCCTACACTGCCATGCGGGATACTGCGTGAAGCCTAACTATGTTAGTTAGTGTAACTAGTGTCCCCGTTGACGCGTTAATAACGCGTCCGAGCCAGACGAGAACGTATGTGTATGTCACGTTATATAAACATGGATGTCAAACCATGGTTGTGTGTGTAACATTTATTTAATTAATTTTATATATATTTTTATGTATTATTTTAAAAAGATACTATCATTCTGCACTTCTTTGCTATATAAACTATAAGTGTACCAAGTTTCATGCTCCTCCGTCCGCGTAATTTTCGTAAAAAGGTATCCAAGGTTTTTGCTTCACGTATGAATATATATAAATATATATATATATTGCAACTTCATATCCAATTACATGTAAATACATTTAACTTCGTACTGTAAATATTCAATGCATATTATAATCTAAATGAATATTTGTATAGTTTACGTCATTGATATATTTATGATATCGGCATAACGCAAATTCCTTGGCATAATTTAATACAGTATTTATAAACATTCGGCCATATTTAACCTATCGTAGCCGATTGTTGTGGGTTCGATTCCCACTCCAGAAAGTGAAAAAATATTAAATAATATTTAGTATTTTCATTTCTTCGCTCTGTAATAAGGCAAAGCGCGGCGTTGCGGCACTTAACACGCAATGCTTCAATTCGGTGGAAAGTGGGGAATGAAAATGTTTAAATAGAATAGAGTTTTAAAACTAGGTTCTTTGGTTCCCTCTGCCTACTCGGCTATGTACGGGATACAGCGTTGTATTTTTTATAAAAACTTCAACAAGCATTTCATTATCAACTCCTTCTTATATATTTGATAAAAAATACAGTTTTGGTTTCACAGATGGATCGTTGGTACGGCAAGGTGGCGGTCGTGACGGGCGCTAGTGCCGGTATCGGTGAAGCGCTTAGCCTGCGTTTAGCTAACCTAGGCCTGACTGTCGTCGGCATTGCGAGAAGAACTGCCTTGGTTGAAGTATGTATATTGTACATATTATATTATATTTTTAGCAAACAAAAGTGGGGAGCGGAAATGTTGAAAAAGAACGGAGTGTCTTAACACTAGGTTCTCTGGTTCCCTTTGCCTACCCCACCATATGCGGGATACAGCGTGAAGTTAAAAAAACAGGACAAGGTAATAAAGCTGTAAATAATCAAAATTATAAAAGAAGTTGTAAAAAGAAAGCTTATACATATATTTATATTAAAAATAAAATACATTGGTTTTGATAATCTACTTGCAATTGAGACATTAACGATTATTTAAGTAATTGATTTTTTTCGGCCACCGGTTACAGTACCGGTAGATATATATTTTTTTTAGATTCATACTGCATTCCGCACATAACAGTGTAATCAGAGAGAACCAGAAAATCTAGTGTTAAGACACCCTGTTCTCTTTTAACATTTCCGTTTCCCACTTTTGGCCGAACTGAGGCTTTACGTGCTGAGTGGTGGAACTGAACGCCGCGCTTTACCTAGTTACCAGAGCTAGGAAATTAAAATACTAAATATTTAATATTTTCATTTAAGAATAACACCTGTCGACACCTGTCGTGGCGCAGAGGCACAAGCGTGCGACTGTAAACGCGACAGGTTGTGGGTTCAATTCCCACTCCATGATATGTAAAGTTTAGTATTTTCATTTCTTGGCTTTGGTAACAAGGCAAAGCGCGGCGTTGAGTTCCGACACTCAACACGCAATGCCTCAATTCGGCAGAAAGTGAGGAACGGAATTGTTGAAAGAGAATGGAGTGTCTTAACACTAGGTTCTCTGGTTCCCTCTGCCTAACCTGCTATATGCGGGATACAGCGTGAAGTTAAAAAAAAAAGAAAAAATAAGAATAAGTTTTAAAGTAATAAATTAATTTATTTTATTATTAGAAAATAGCATCGAAGGTGACCGGCTCAGGTACAATCCACGCGCTTCAATGTGATATATCCAAAGTAGAAGAAATAGACAAAACTTTTCAATGCATTGAGGAAAAGTTTGGAGGCATCGATGTTCTTATCAATAATGCTGGTGTTCTTAATGAAGGGAATATTACTGGTATCGTACTTTTAAGTTTTAATAAATTTTATACAATTGCAGTTGTGAGACATGGCTTGATTCCATCATGAATCCATCATTTTAGTAAGTCGCGCTTGAGCTGATCATGATAAAGTAATGCTTCATGCTGTATCTCGCGCATAGTAGGGTAGGTAGAGGGACCACGGATGATTGGGCCAGTTCTTGTAGGCCAGTGGCGATAGAGGAGGAGCACCGTAAGGTTTTAGTGGGTATACGGACGGCCTCTTTGCAGCCGGTCCGAAGTTCATAACCTGTCCGAGTTCCCGAGGGCGGGCATCCGTAATGGATTTCCTTACGTTAAGAAAAAACCTACCCTAGGCAGAGGGAACCCGAGAACCTAATGTTAAGAAACTCCGTTTTTTTCAAGATTTCTGTTGCCCACTTTCCGCCAAATTGATGCATTCAAGGCTACGTGGCGGAACTCAACGCCGTGCTTTCCTTGTTACCAAAGCGAAGAAATGAAAATACTAAATATTATTTAATATTTGCATTTCCTGTATTGAATTTGGACCTACTACCGGTCGCGTTTACTATCGCGCACATGCGCCTCTGCGCCACAACAAGCCCAATGTAATGTAAAAATTTGTAAAAAAACATTTTTCTCGGTCTTGTGAGACTAATAGGGCGTAAAATGTGACAAAATCAATGAATAAAGTGTCTTAATTTAGCAGTAAGTGGTCACAGGTACGTCGTCTGTCAAATAAATGGAATTTCAAAGTTATTGTAATATATATATATACTTAATTTAATAGATGGCTATCAAATAGCCAGAGGACTGCTGTAAATACTTGTGTGGCGTTACATCCAATATTATTGCCACTACAGAACCAATTACAAAGGAAATCAATTAATGGGAGAGTTGTAAATACTTTAATCCCATCATTTTTGTAGATGTCGGTAATAACAAGTTGAAAGACGATGCGATTTTGCTAACAATTGATGTGAACTTCCGTGGGCTGGTGATGTGCACGCGTAAGGCTGTCGCCTCGATGACGAAGAGGAAATTTGACGGACATATTATTCATCTCAACAGGTACAATAGTTGTTAATAAATAACTATTATAATTATTAAAATTATAATTATTATCCCGCACAAAGCAGGGTAGGCAGAGAGAACCAGGGAACCTAGCGTTAAAACACTCCATTCTCTTTTAACACTTCCGTTCCTCACTTTATGTCGGATAGAGGCATTGCGTGCTGAGTGGCGGAACTCAACGCCGCGCTTTGCCTTGTTATGGAAGCTAGAAAATATTAATACTAAATGTTATTTAATATATTTATTTCCCGGAGTGGATATTGAACTCACAACCCTTTGCCTCTACGCCACAACAGGCGTAAACATACTTATATATTTTATATATATTTTTTTGAAATTACAATTTTTTAATATATTTATTCTGATATTCTAGTATAGCGGGCCACTATGTACCATTGAGCGCAGATTTTAACGTGTACTCCGCCACTAAGCATGCAGTGACAGCTTTTACTACTTCTCTAATAAATGAAATGGGTTTTTTCAAAAGCAAAATTAAGGTTACAGTAAGTATTCATGGATTTTGTAAGTTACATAAATATTTATAAGCCAGGTTTTCCCCTTTCCCACCCATCCTTTCCCCAAAATGTGGTGGTTCCGATAGCGGACTACTACATTACCCTCCCTTTCCATCTGTATCCTCTAGGTTGGCAACGCATCTAGTACATCTCTTGTGTTGTAGATGTTCATGGGCGAAGGTAACCACTTACCATCAGGCGGTCCTTCTGCTCGTTTGCCATCCAGTATCCATAAAAAAAAAAAAAATTATTTAGATTTAATGGAAGAGAGCTTATACAACTGGATTTTCGTGAGTTCTTTTCTATTCACGAGGCATACGTATGTATAATAAAATTCCACAAATAATTACAGACCTGCCACTTCAACATTTTAAAGTTGAGACTAAAAACATATTATTGAAAAAAGAATATAATTCTGTCCAAGAATACTATAATGATGTTAATGCGTGGAATTAAATGCTGTTGACGCTCAGGCTGATTATGATTGGAAATTTATTGTAACTTTTTTTTTTAAAAAGAGCAACTGTTGAGTTTCTTGCTGGCTTTTCTCAGCACGACTGCCTTCCTCCACGGTCTACCTTACAGGACTGACAATACTGACTTTTGTAAATTGACAATTCGAAAGTGCTTGTAATAGCCTATTTGAATAAAGAATATTTTGATTTTTGATTTTTTTTTGGTTCGTTTCTAAAGTAGATATCTTGTGAGGTAGGAAAGCTATTATTTGTTTTTGCTTCATGTTATTCCTAGAGGGGTATATAAGAGGACGTAGTGACGAATTAAGTGGGGAACGGAAATGTTTGAGGACGGAGTGTCTTAACACTAGGTTCTCAGGTTCCTTCTCCCTACCCTGCTCTATGATACAGCGTGAAGCTAAAAAAAGGAGAAATATTCTGTTGTTCTTTTTCTTTTTACTTGAAAATTATATGTTATAATAATTAAATGTAACAAACTGGATTTGTACCAACCAGGAAGTCATACACCTACATACATATATTTAAGTCACATAGTAAATTTATTTTTCTTGTTGCTTATGTTGTTTTTAATTTAAGTAATGATTTTAAGCAGTGGCGTACTCCCGCCTTACACCAAATCTTAAGCTAGGTCTCACTTTGCGATTCTTGTGAAACTTTACATTTTTTAAGACTATATTTAGAAAACGTATAAAAATTTAAACGCAGCGGGACTCGAACCCGCGCCTCTTGAAAACCGTTCAATTTGACCGTTAAGCCATTCACTCTATATCCAAATGTATCTGTGACGAAATCCTTATACGCTTGTTACTTATTTTTGTAAAAACAATTTGAGAGATTTTTACAAATTTCTGCTACAGAAAGATTATTTCTAAGAAACATCGTTTGGCATGAGAGAATGCTATTTAATAAATATTTGTTTCAAATCAGCAACTATCATGATAAATACAACTTATTTTTTTTTAATTATGTCTATAAAAATTATGTCAATTGACTATAGCAAAAATACTATTTGACAGATTTACTCGTTAATCAAATCAGCAACTGTACTACGCACTAGTATAATTCTAACGAGTATAACTATTGATTTAAATTCAAACAAACATGTCAATTTAAAACAATATATTTTAAAACAACTTTTTTTTTCAATTTCACGCTGTATCCCGCATATAGCAGGGTAGGCAGAGGGAACCTGAGAACCTAGTGTTAAGACACTCCGCTCTCTTTCAACAATTCCGTTCCCCACTTTCCGCCAGATTGAGGCATTGCGTGCTGAGTGGCGGAACCCAACGCCGTGCTTTGCCTTGTTACCAAACCCAAGAAATGAAAATACTTCATTTCCTGGAGTGGGAATCGAACCCGCAACCAAAACAATATTTCATAGTGTAAATTAACCTTTTTTTACCGATCAATCCTCCTTCGTGTGTTCTCCATACAACGTGACATTGGCGAAGTGATTTGTACACAACTGACACATTCAAAGCGCCATAATTAAACAACTGGACTAAACTAAAACAATATTTTGAATTCAATAACGATAACACATGACTTTTCGACTTAGTTGTATACTTATTGTAAAAATTTTATTTGAAAAGAGCAACTGTTGAGTTTCTTGCCGGCTCTTCTCAGCAGAACTGCCTTACGAGCCGGTGGCTTCCTTTAGGACTGACACGACTGACACCTTTGTAAATTGACGATTCGAAAGTGCTTGTAATAGCCTACTGGAATAAAGAATATTTTGATTTGATTTGATTTCAGAGTATTTCACCGGGACTCGTAAACACACCAATGGCGGCCATGCGTCCCTCACAAATACCTATGTTGGAGCCCAATGACGTTGTCGACTCTATAGTCTTTGTATTGTCTACACCACCTAATGTTAATGTGAGCATTTTTTTTTTAACTTCACGCTGTATCCCGCGCCTATCAGCGTAGCCAGAGGGAACCAGAGAACCAAGTGTTAAGACACTCCGTTCTCTCTTAACACTTTCGTTCCCCACTTTCCACCGATTTGAGGCATTGCGTGCTGAGTGACGGAACTCATCGCCGCGCTTTGTCTTGATACCAGAGCGTGGAAATGAGAATACAAAATATTATTTAATATTTTTATTTCCTGGAGTGGGAAACGAACCCACAACCCAATCGAACCCCAAGGTACAGGCATGTGATGTAAACGTGATAGGTTGTCTGTGCGCTATATAACAGGCCTGAGGCTTAATATTCAAAAACAAACAAAATTTATAAAAAAATACTGCAAAATTTTAAATATACCAAATTAAATACACTTAACTCAATTAAAATTTCAGATCAACAGGTGGGTATTGAACCAATATCTGAACTCAAACTATGAAGATGGTCAAAATGACTATGATAAAGAAGACCTACGTCAGATTGATAAACTTGACATGGCCACGCCAGCCGCTAATTCTATATGCTTAAATATATGTATTGTTGTATAAAAACAATTTTATTTACAGTCACAAAAAATATTTATATAAAACCTGTCGTGGCGCAGATGCACAGAGGGCCACGACTGTAAACGCGACTTGGAGTTGTGGAGTTCGATTCCCACTGAAAAGGAAATGTAAAATTTAGTAATTTCATTTCTCCGGGTTTGGTGTGAGAAAACAAAGGCAAAGCGCGGCGTTGAGTTCCGCCACTCAACACGCAATGCCTCAATTTGGCGGAAATTGGGGAAACGGAATGTAAAGTGTCTTAACAGTGGAGTTCTCTGGTTCCCACTCTGCCTACCCTACTATGTAGGGTTACAGCGTGAAGTTAAAAAATATTGTGTGTATAAGGCCTGTTGTGGCGCAGACATTTTTATAATAATGCTTTAAATATATTGTAACCTTCTGCAACTGAGGTAGACTGTTTTATTAATATTTGACTGAGGTGTAGTCTGTCAATTGTCAAATTAAAATGCACCTATTTTTTAATTTATATAAATTAAACCAAATGTTTATATCGAAATAGACATTAACAGACATTGTTTAATTAGAATATAAAATATAGAGGTTTAGAAACATTATTAACAATTATTTATTCACTGTGGTTGCAATGTCTATACATATTTTTTAATATTCAAAAAAATTGACTTTTTACTATTTTACTTTCGCGTTATGACATCATTTAGAACACAACCGGAAAATCATCGAGATACCGCAGTCCATTTGGCTGAATTCTTCTGAATTAAGATAATTTTTCTATACTTTAAGTCCAGTGGATAATATTTTTTCCACCGTGGTAAATAAATACTGCATAGTTTTCTTCCTGATGGTATCTCAGGTGAGGGTTGGGGCTGACGAGGAAAATCGTTGCCCTACCGCCAACCTTCCGAATTGTCAAACGCAGTTTCTCTTGAAAGCCGATAATTTTCTGGTTCCTAGCAATTCCTAGAAGAACAAAATTCCATAGAAATGATAAAGGAAGCTTTAATTTTTAAAAACTGTAAGTCGAAATCACTTTCAGGCTGAGATCGAAATATGAACATGACACAGTAAGAAAATGTCCATAACCATTACAGTATTTATCGAAATAATAACTGCTTGGCATCTGCTGGTGCAGACAACACATATTAACACTGAAGTACAGCAGTTTAAACAAACTCCCTTATTTCAGCTTAAACAACTTTTGTGAATGCGAAATACTCGTAGTTGAGATGTTATACAAAAATTGAAGGAACTGTATGTAGTGCCTTCTTGAAATGTCATTACAGAAAATGGAAATTAACTGGAGTTATATTAAAAACTTTAAGCAAATATAGATGATTTTCTGATTCTACGTACTACAGACATAAGAGAAATGTCACGGTCTTATTGAGCTTGTAGCCTATTAGAATCCAATGTTATCGCTGGCCTTTGTCCTGTGAGACTTCAGTACCTCTAACTCCAATCTCCAGCAGTGTGTGGTCGTTCAGGTGCGGCTGTAAAGCGTGAACTGTTTAAAGGAAGAGTATGCAGAGACAGCACTACATTACGTCAAATTTCAAAATTATGACGGTTTTATTTGAGGATTAGCAGGTGTCTTACAGACTACCACATCAGCTGCAGAAGGTTAAATTAATAAAATAAATATTAGACACATTACTTTTAAAAAAACAAAAAGAAATATTTATTCAAAAAATATTTTTCACAATACTTCTCAATAAGTAGTTAAAGACTTGTATAAATGAAAATAAACTAAGCGCCATCTATTGAAGCAAAAATAAAGAGATGTCGCGGTCAAAGCGCGGTTGCTCTCTATTCTACAGTAGATGGCGCCACTAGTACAAAAAAAAATTTTGTTTAATATTTCGTTGTAGTTCAAAACATATGTTCTAATAGATGGCGCTTCTACTTTATATTTTATAGTAATATTTTTATATAATGACCATTTCTAATAAATAAATATATATATATATATATATATATATATATATATATATATATATATATATATATAATTTATTTTTTTTGTTTTTATAGTCATTATTAATTTGATGTGAAATAATTTTGTTTTATTATAATTATCTATAATGATGTATAGCAATTTGGGCAGAAGTGTCTTAACACCAGTTTCTTTGGAAATGATATGATTCCTTGGAATAAAACCTGAGATCATATTATAAATAGTAGATTGTATAATTATTTAAAAGTATAAATACCCATGGCAAAGTTTATACGCGACAAAACACAGATGGCATCACTAGTGATCGCGCTCTGCTGGTAGTAAAAATAAAAGTCTTACTGAGAATACAATTAGTTGGGGTTTAATCTTCGTCGGAAGAAATAACTATATATAAATTATTTTTAATTTTAATTGTAATACGCCTGTCGTGGCGCAGAGAGCACAAGCGTGCGACCTTAAGCGCGACCCAGACTGGCGTTGTGCAAAAACTCATGGACCTGAACAGGAAATTTGACTCTTCCAGAAACCTGGTTTCTTTGTTTTGTTTGGCGTGGTGAGTGGAGGCGTTGGGAGTTTCCGCCACTCAGCACGCAAAGCCTCAATTAGGCGGAAAGTGGGGATCGGAAATGTTGAAAGAGAATGGAGTGTCTTAGTACTAGGTTCTCTGGTTCCCACATATTACCCTTGCTTACGGGATACAGCATGAAGTTAAAAAATATATATATAAATAAAAAAATATATAATATTTTTATTCTCCACTCAGTAACATAAAGTGAGATGTTGAAATACCATTCTACATAAAATATCATAATTAAGCGCAAAACAGTAAACAGAGTGGCTCAACACTAAGTTTTCTATATGGAAAAAGGCATATATATTTCAGAAATACCTCCCATTTTCATAACCGTTAATATCCAAAAATCTACAAGTTTAACACAAAACGATCAAAACCGTGAATCCGCTGTGTTATCTATATTGATTCTATCTTTGTTCCAAATTTAGTACATATTTATGACAGTTACAGTGTTTTTGCAACCGTTAATAGAGTAACTCCGGGGTAGTTGGCCATAAAGGAAAGATGGATCGTTAAAGCGCCACTCAGCACGCAATGCCTCAATTCAGCGGAAAGGGAACGGAATTGTTGAAAGAGAACGGAGTGTCTTAACACTAGGTTCTCGGGTTCCCTCTGCCTCTGGATTCACGTCGTGCTTAATTTTTTTTAGCTTTACACTGTATCCCGCATGTAGAAGGTAGGAAGAGGGAATCTGAGAACATAGTGTTAAATCACTCCGATCTCTTAAGATTTGGGTTCCCCACTTTCCGTCGAAATGATGCATTACGTGCTGAGTGGCGACACTCAACGCCGCACTTTGCCTTGTCACCAGAGCGAGGAAATTTAAATAGTAGATAGTAATTATTATAATTATTTATATATTTTCAATCCCTGAAGTGGGAATCGGACCCACACTTGTGTGTCTATAAACAGAACACAGCGGCAGGTTGTTATAGATTTTTTTTAATAGTGATAATAAAAAGTATGGCCAACTTCCCCGGACCTACCCTAGATTATTATCAATAGAAGAAATGAATAGTACAATGTTTATGCAAAATTAAAATTTATATAATTTCTAGTTATTATGTATATGTATGAGAGATCATCGTGGTGCAGTGGGACCTCTGACTGTAACCGCGGTTGGTTGTGGGTTCGATTCCCACTCAGGGAATGATTATATTTAAATGACTTTCATTTCTCCAGTTTGATAACAGCAAAACGCGGCGTTGAGTTTCGTACTTAACATGTAATGCAAATTTGGACGGAAGGCGGTGAACGGAATGACACTAGCTTCTCTCTATCATGATATGCGGGATAAAGATCTTTTTTTTACTTGATCTTTTTTTATTCTTTTTGGTACGAATTTCAAGAAATCCTCTCGTAATGTTCCACTACATTCCCTAAGGAACTTACAAGCCAAATTTCAGCTTTCTTTGGGGCGTAGTTATGTCTCTGGTCTGTCGGTCAGTCACTCAGTAACGCAACCGTTCGGGTCTTGAAGCCATTGCATTGCAGAAGAGTAGTGCCCAGGAAATGCTTTATCTTACCAAAGAAATCGAAACAATTCAAATACAATAATTCCAAATACATTAATTCCATCCTCTTTCAACAATTCTGTTCCCCACTTTCCGCCGAATTGAGGCATTGCGTGTTGAGAGGCGGAACTCAACGTCGCGCTTTGCCTTGTTACCAAACCCAAGAAATGAAAACTAATTATTAGTACTTATTACTAGTGTCCCTGTTGACGCGTTAAAAACGCGTCCTAGCAACGTATGTATATGTCACTTTATATAAACGTGGATGTCAAACTATGGTAGTGTGTGTAACATATATTTTTTTAATTTAATATATTTGTTATATATTATTTTTAAAACATATTATCATTCTGCACTTCTTTGCTATATAAACTATAAGTGTGCCAAATTTCATGCTCCTCCGTCCGCGTAATTTTCGTAAAAAGGGGTCCAAAGTTTTTGCTTCATGTATTTATATATAGATAATTACTATCGCATTCACATAATAACTACACGTCATAAAAATAGCATTTCCCATTTAAAAAATAATTAAACAGTTTAAAATAGTATAGTGACTCAATGTTGTGTCGTGGTGCCCATAGCAACGACCTGGTTCGACACCCGGCCAAGGAAGTACCATCAAAGTATGGCTTATTCTAATACAAGTTAAAATCGATATTATGGGAAATCCATGGCAAGCTTCCAATGTAGTGTTTTTTTAGCTTCACACTGTATCCCGCATATAGTAGGGTAGGCAAAGGGAACCTGAGAGCTTAGTGTTAAGACACTCCGTTCTCCATTTTCCGCCGAATTGATGAAGCATTAGGTGCTGAGTGGCGGTACTCAACGCCGCGCTTTGGCTAGTTACCAAACCCAGGAAACGACCCACAACCTGTCGCGTTTACAGCCGCACGCTTGTGCCTCTATGCCACGACAGGCGTTCAGGCGAAAAGTAGTATGTTTTGGGAAATATTGGACTCTGGTAGGATATTGCTGCGTTTAGCTCCGTTAGTGTCTGTAGACAGATAATTAAATTACTATGATTATACATTATCAGAAAGACTTGACTTTATTAAGACAAAGCGCGGCGTTGAGTTCCGTTAATGTCTGTTAGTATATTTATAGACAGGTAATTAAAAGATTAAGTTTAAAAAGCCTTAGGATAAGAAAAAACCAGACATTTTTTGTAAAATTTTGACCGTAGCGGGACTCGAACTTGCGCCTCTTGGACACTAAAGGCTCTGACCACTAAGCCGTATATTAGATGAAACTATTTTGACCAGATTAATCGTGTATGTTTTAGTATTCATATATTGATATTTTTTTCATACTTCGTTTGATGCGTTAGGGAAAAATGATGAGAGAAAATTTTTACACCGTCACAAAAAACCGACACCATGAAATTAGCTAGTCAACATTTTGGTTTTTTTAAATGTTTTAGATTTTATGGTATTTAAATAAAGGTAATTAATTAATTTCCTTGCTCTAGTAATAAGGCAGAGCGCGGCGTTGAGTTCCGCCACTCCGTACGCAAAACCTCAATCCGGCGGAAAATGGGTAACGGAAATATTAAAATTCAAAATATTTGCTTACTTACACTAGGTTCTCCCTCTACGCTGCTAAGTGTGGGATACAGCGTGAAGCTAAAAAAATAAAATAAAATATTTTAACTAGATAATACGTTAATAAAAGTTTCTTTCAATGTATTAAATACCTTTTTTATATTATTAGTGTCGATTTCAAACACAGGATGACGCGACGGACAATATTTTTTCAAATATAACTTCTTATGTGTCCATAAATATACACATACGTTTCTTTTGGAAACCCGATATTTCTAACCCGTAGCTCAATGTTTTCTCAAAACAATTTAAATTAATATGAGTAATAACACACATATTATAAAGAACAAAAATCCGACTCAACCAATTCTTCAAATTTAGGAAGCAAGTACAAATAAAGTAAGCTTTAAAAGCTAGTTATGTGTTATATATTTAAAATGTGTTAATTAGGTCCTTTCGTTTGACATCCTACACGGTACCCATCAACGACTTTTTGATTTCATTCATGACGTCATTGCTTCTAGATGGTGCCATATTGAATTAAAAGTGACGTCACATATCTAAGAACACTTGGAGTATCAATACCTATCTAACGTCATCTTAATTATATAAATCGGTCCAGGGGTTTGGAAGATATGAGGTAATAAATAATATTACAAACATACATGATACGTGCGAAAAACATAACCCTCTGATAGTTGGGTAAAAATCTTGAAAACCAATCATTAACTTCGTGACCTCAATTGACCTTCGAGAACACAGTATCAATAATACTGGCGGAAGGTAAGGTAGCGTAAAAAGCATGAGGACCCCCCGGAGGGCATGTATGAAGAGGTTGATGACTGTGGATTAAACGAAAAAGGTACCTCACCGACCTTAACCATATATGTTTCTTGTTATCTTTTTTTACCTATACTTTTAGGAATAATTTCTAAATTATGTACTCATAAAAAATTATATTACTTATGAAGCCATCGTGGCGCAGTGGCAGTGTTTGACTGTAAACGGAATTGGTTCTAGGTTCGAAGTTCATTTGAGGGAATGATAATATTTAATTAACCAAAAAAGAAGCAACTATCAATTAGACCAGGGCTTCTTAAACTCCCAGGGGAGTCGCGAGACTACTGAAAGGGGCGTCGCAAAGATCTGATACTTTTCAATCATTATTGATACAACTACATGGCTGCAGCTGTCCTTTAAAGAACTTTTCTAACAAAGTTTTTTTTTATATTTCTCCTCCTAAGTTCCTTCATTACCCCGTTTCTATTGAATAAATATATTTATAGTTTTATGTCGTTCTATTTATTGTGTTTTATTACTACCGATATCCCATCAACGTTTCCAATTATATATATGTGAAATGAATGGGTACGTATTCTTTAATCCTTATTTTATTTACATTGTAAAATAGTGCGATATTACATCTACATCTACGGATAATATAATTCATTATATGTAGGAAGGGGTCGTTTAAAATTTCCTAAGCTTGGAGGGGGTTGCTCTATAAAAAAGTTTAAGAAGCCCTGAATTAGACTGTATCTATATCCTGGTAAATCCGGAAAATCTTGGTAGATTTTCGCAAAGTAAGAATTGTCAAAAAAAGAAAACCAATTTCAACTAAAATGCACTAAAAACTAATATTACAAAAAAGTACATTTTAATAGAGTTTTAATGAGACTATTACAAAAAAAACCATCAAAATTGATTCATCTAATACAAAGTAATGTAAAAAAACAACAGTCGAACCTTCTCTGCTTTGAAATCAGTTATTTTGTAAAAAAATTAAAGAGGAAAAGGACTACTCCTAAACTGCCTTAAACGTACGTATGCTAATAACTCAACACGCAATGCCTCAATTTGGCAGAAAGTGGGGAACGGAAATATTGAAAGAGAACGGAGTGTCGTAACACTAGGTTCTCTGGTTCCCTCCGCCTACCCCGCTATATGCGGGATACAGTGTAAAGTAAAAAAAAAAAGAAAGAAATGTGTTTACTTTCATGTATTAGCTATATTACTGTAAAGTTTCATCGAGATCAATTCAGTAGGTACATAAAAACATGTTCGGTACCTTTGTGTAAAATAAAATAATTTAAATATTAAATTTTACTGTGATTTTAAAATTATTATTTTTTTTCATTTGCTTGCAAAAGCAAATTATTTTACAAATATTAATTTGTAAGGTAACTTCATGGTGCTTGATTTAACATATGTTTAATATTTTATTAAATGTTTTTTGTAAATATTACATCGACACCATGAAGGTATATTATAATTACGATTTTAAAAAGACCGCCTGTCGTGGCATAGAGGCACAAGCGTGCGACTGTAAACGCGACAGGTTGTGGGTTCGATTCCCACTCCAGGATATGTAAAATTTAGTATTTCATTTCTTGGGTTTGGTATACGCTGTATCCCGCATATAGCAGGATAGGCAGAGGGAACCAGAGAACCTAGTGTCAATATACTCCATTCTCTTTCAACATTTCCGTTCCCCACTTTCCGCCAAATTGAGGCATAGCGTGCTGAGTGGCGGAACTCAACGCCATGCTTTGCCTTGTTACTAAGCCCAGGAAATAAAGGAAAAATAGAAAATACTACATTTTCTGAAGTGGGATTCGAACCCACAACCTGTCGCGTTTACAGTGGCACGCTTGTGCCCCTGCGCCTATTCATACATAATAAATCTCATCAAAATTGGCTTAACTTAATAGTGGCACTATTCAGAAGCAATAGCTATCATTTGAAAACAAGGATCATCAAAATTGATGCAATCAGTAAAAAAATACATAAAAATACAGTCGAAAACAGAACTTCCTTTTTTAGAAGTCGGTTATAGAGTATACAAATATAAATTAAGCACGCGCCTTAATAATTATATTAGTAATATGACGATAATGTAACGAATTGAAAATATATATATTTTTATGAATATGTGATAATTAAATTTGATTTTTTAATAATATATTTGCGACAGTACTCGTGTGGTGATAGTTAGTGTATGATATGACTAGAATAAACATGAGTTGAGTTTTTCTTATAAATTAGTTAATATTATTCTTTTTTTTTTCATAGTGACGCAGTGGGTGTCTGGCTGTAAAATCAGCACTTTCCAATCGTCAATTTACAAAGGTGTCAGTCGTGTCAGTCCTAACGAAAGCTACCACCGGCTCGGAAGGCAGTTCTGCTGAGAAGAGCCGGCAAGAATGTCAACAGTTGCTCTTTTCAACTTTTACAATAAATATACAACTGTGATGAGCCTCATTCATTAACATCTTTATAGAATTTTTTCTGTGAGGGGACGGGGCTAGAATACAATTCCTCATCGCCGCTGGGTAGCGTTCCATCAGAGGCGGGTATCTCAGTAGTTTGGTGGTAGGAGGTTCGTCCACCGTCTGGCTCGTGACCACTATCATGTCAAAGACGAACCGCCAAAAGAATATTATATGTAAAAAAATTCACAATTAATTTTTTATACATATAAGCATCAAATGGCAATACATAACTTTTATTTTTCGTGTTTTCAATTATAATTTAACTGTAAAAATAATTTAAATACAATTAATCCCACGAGTGGAAATCGAACCCACCATCAATCGTTTATAGTACAGCCTATGTAAAAAGAAAATTTATTTTTTAACTTCACGCTGTATACCGCACATAGCAGGGTAGGCAGAGGTAACCCAGACAACCTAGTGTTAAGACACTCCGTTCTCTTTTAACATTTCCAATCCCCACTACACACTCCACAGTTCTACATTAAAAAAAAATATTTACTCCGTAACTAAACCCCGCAAAGCGTAAATATGCTACGCAGTTTAAACATCAATGCCCAATTAAGCAGTATTCAATGTATTAAAATAACCTCGACCTTTCGTACGTTACTCGAGGTCAGACAGACCCCTGGTCCATGGCATTAAGTGATTAATCAATTATACAAGAAACCCTGTAATTGGATAATTATGTGACCCTAACGTGCAGTGGTAAAGAACTGTAAACGTGATTGGTTGTGAGTTCGATTTCTATTGGAAATGTATATATTTAAATTATTAGAAATATTTAATATTTAAGGCGCCTGTCGTGGCACAGAGGCACAAGTGTACGACTGTAAAGCGACAGGTTGTGGGGTCGATTCCCACTCCAGGAAATGTAAAATTTAGTATTTCATTTCTTGGGTTTGGTAACAAGGCAAAGCGCGGCGTTGAGTTCCGCCAGCACGCAATGTCTAAATCTGGCGGAAAATGGGGAACCGATTTGTTGAAAGAGATTGGAGTGTCTTAACACTGGGTTCTCTAGTTCCCTCTGCCTACCCCGCTACATGCGGTATACAGCGTGAAGTTGAAAAAAAAAAAATTATAATAAATAGTATTCTCCCTTGCTAATTCGGTGGAAAGTGGGGAACGGAGTGTCTTAACACTAGGTTCCCTCTGCCTACCCTTCTATATGCGGGTTATGGTTATGTATGTATGTATGTATGTATATTTAATTACTCTTCAGTTAATTAAATTTCATTTTTCATTTTATATTATAGTTATTTTACCTTTACGCTTTTTCGCTTATAGCGAATTACTTAGAATCAAGACGCAAAATTCTCCACTTTGTATACTGAATATCGGAACTCAACCCTGCGCTTTGTCTTACAGAGAGAGCTGGAAAGTAATTTAAATACAATCATTCCCCCGAGAGGGAATCGAACCCACAACCGCGTTTACAGTTAGATAAGCTATCATCATATCATCAAAATAATCAATTATTCGTTTAACACAAAATATATGTATATACTATATTTCACTAAAAAGTTGTTTTCGATATGAATAGCAATTCTTAAAACAGGTATTTTAAACCAGTACTTTAGGTTGTTAACTTTATAAAAACACATTTTATTTGCTAATAAGTTTTTAGAATTAAAAAAAAATATTTTTTTTATATAGCTTACGCATATTATGGTATAACGAGGTACAGCGTTGAGTTCCGTTAACACGTAATGTGTCCATCTTTTTTTCTTTTTCTTTTAGCTTCACGCTGTATCTCGCACATAGCAGGGTACGCAGAGGGAACCTGAGAACCCAGTGTTAAGACACTTCGTTCTGTTCCCCACTTTCCGCCGGTTTGAGGCATTGCGTGCTGAGTGGCGAAACTTTGCCTTGTTACCAGACCTAGAAAATTAAAATACTAAATATTTTTTTATCTCCCCGGAGTGGGAATCGAATCCACAAGCAACATTACTAAAATATACTTTTGATCATATCTTGGAAACATAAAAGTTTTGCTTAAGCGGGATTTGTACCCGGCAACTCGGAAATTGATTTTGTATAATTTGATCGATAAGAATTTACCATAAGTACAGGGGTAAGCAACCTTTTTTTTCACAACGAAAGTTCGATTTTTTCAGTCCAGCCATGTTTTAATAGTATTTAAAATTATATTCATATTATAAACTTTAGATAATAAAATGACGTAATAAAAAAAGTGCATGTACTTATATACGCAAGTAAGAAGTTATATTTCTTTGGCGTAACAAGATCTTTCTAAAAAAAATATTTTTCGCGATATCTTATATTCATAGCGAAAATGAAACCATTAATGGAAGGTATTTAATACATTGAAAGAAAGTTTTATTATAACTCGTTATCTATTTAATTCATTTTATTTAAATATCATTTTTATGACTGACTTATTGTAACTGAAATGCTGACTAGCTAATTTCATGGTGTCGGTTTTTCGTGACGTTGCGCGCACGTAAAAATTTACTCTCATCATTTTTTCTTAACGCGCTAAAAGAAGAAATAACTTCAAAATAATAAAAAAAAAATATAGAAACTTTATATATAAGCGAAAAAATATCTGTCCGAAACTGAAGCATTAAATTTTTAAGGACCGCGGGTTGCTCACCCCTGTTTTAGTATAATGCCAATAGTAAATACTTTAGTAAGAACTATCTAGTAGCTTCCATAAAAAAGTTTCTGGTTTTTAAACGGTAATTTTTCTTTTAGATCATCTGTCGGCAATTAAAATAAATATTTTTGTATGAAACCTATAGTTTCATTTAAATATATATATTTTTTTATCCTTTTAATTTTTTAGTTTTAAATTAAATTATAATAATGAGGCCATAATAGCGCAGTGAGACAGCATCTGACTGTAGTGTGCACGGTTGGTTGTGTGCTCGATTCCCGTTAAATTGGAACTGCTTTGACATGAGGTTTCTTTTGACTACTTCATTGTAGGGAAAACGCGTGAAATATATATTTTTTTAATTTCACACATAACGATAACAATATTGACCCCAAACTAGGTAAAATTTTCTTCCAGAGAATCTCGCATATCTTCTTCTTGTAGTGTGCACTTTAAGCGTAGCTTAGAGTTAAGAGTTACTCAAACGGTGAACGGAGTGTCTTGCCACTAGGTTCTGTCTGTCTGAAGCTGGACTTGAATACGTTTCTTGACTAAAGCTCCAAAAGCTAACTAACATGCCATAAGGTACTTTTTTTCGCAGGTATAAAGTTACGCAGGTGAGCACGCAACAAAGCGGAGCAGATGTTATTTCGGTTGACAAAGGAAAAGTGTTTAAACGGTTAATATTATTATTAGGATATGTATGAAAGTAAACGTCTTTTTTTAGTATTCTGGTTTTGGTAATAAAACGGCATTGAGTTCCGTTAACAGGGAACTTCTTGAGATCAGGCAGAGAAAGAGGGGTCTTCACATTAGGTTTAAATATATAGGTAAATAGTAAATATTTTGCTAAGCGTGCGACTGTAAACGCGAAAAGTAGTGGGTTCGATTCCGACTCCAGGAAATGAAAAAGTATTTTAATTTCTGAGTAACAAGGCAAAGCACGACGTTGAGTTCCGCTACTCAGCTCACAATGCCTCAAGTTCGAACGGAAAGAGAACGGAGTGTCTTAACACTAGGTTCTCAGGTTCCCCCTGCCTACCCTGCTATATGCCCACGCATACAGCGTAAAGCTATGCGAAAAAGCGTGATGTTGTAAAATTTTATGGAGATTTCAGTAAAAAAGACAGCCCACCCGGCTATATACCGGAATATATATCGACTTATCTTTATGTACCGGCTTCCCTTAATCTATTTTAAAATTTTTACCTTTTTAAAATTTTGACCCTTTCGCTACTAATATTCACTAATACCGCCTTAGATATAGACTCTCTCTGCTCACCCGTCTAATTATAGATGATAAAATAAAACTAGGTTGTGGTTTCGATTTCCACTCCAGGAAAAGTTTAGTATTTTCATTTTCTAGGTTTGGTCACAAGGCAAAGCGCGGCGTTGAGTTCCGCCACTCAGCGTGCAATGTCTCAATTCGGCGGAAAGTGGGGAACGGAGTGTCTTAACACTAGGTTCTCAGGTTCCCTCTGCCTACCCTGCTATATGCTATATGCGGGATACAGCGTGAAGCTAAAAATAATCATGAAATTTAATTGTATTCCGAAACCACTGTATTCATTCTGACGTACAACAACAATGTCACGAGTGGCGGAAATCTATTATTTACGTAAGAAAAGGCAAGTTCCTCTTATTTCGGCCTTCTAAAGAACGTTGACACTTAAATCGTTAATTATACTTTAGTTGACGTTTTATAAGAATGATTGTTCCATTTAAAAAGTAATGGAACTTAATTGCGTTTTAACCGACTTCAAAAAAGACGAGGTTCTGTTTTCAGCTGTATTTTTTGATGAATTTTGGTTAATTGATAGCTAGTGTTTCTGATGCGGTTCCATTTAGATTTCACAAGTAGTTTTTGAGTTATTTGTAATAAAAAATTATTACAAAAAACTAAAAAGTTTTTAGTGCATTTTGAGTGAAGTTGGTTCTATTTTTTTTTTTTGTTAAAATATTAATTATTACAGTAACAGTAAAATCAGTAGTTAAATAAGTCATATATACTATCCATAATATTTTTTATGTTATAATTTTAAGGCGATTCTTTAACTGATATCACCCGTTCATAGTTTTTTACCTAATTCTTCTTTTTGCGGAACACAACGCCGCGCTTCAGAGGGTGTATATAAATTATTACAGTGAGATTACAGATCAAACCCACAATCTTCATCTATACATATTATAAAGTCAGTAGACTGTGCCACTGCGCCACGATGAGTAAGGATTTTTTTTCTCATAGTAGATTATTTTTTGGATTCTTACAAAATATGACCAAAGCCTGTAA